>OY723406.1:55013803-55203803 GCA_963210345.1 Inga oerstediana | reverse complement strand
TGGTAGTGGTGGTAGTAGTGGTAGTAGTCGTAGTAGTGGTAGTAGTAGTGGTAGTAGTGGTAGCCGTAGTAGTAGTCGTAGTAGTGGTAGTGGTAGTGGTGGTAGTGGTAGTGGTAGTGGTAGTGGTGGTAGTGGTAGTAGTGGTAGTAGTGGTAGTAGTAGTGGTAGTAGTGGTAGTCGTCGTAGTGGTCGTAGTGGTAGTAGTGGTAGTAGTCGTAGTAGTAGTGGTAGTAGTGGTAGTAGTAGTGGTAGTAGTGGTAGTAGTCGTAGTAGTAGTCGTAGTAGTGGTAGTCCTAGTAGTAGTCGTAGTAGTAGTGGTAGTAGTAGTAGTAGTAGTAGTAGTAGTAGTCGTAGTAGTGGTAGTAGTCGTAGTAGTCGTAGTAGTGGTAGTAGTCGTGGTAGTAGTGGTAGTAGTGGTAGTAGTGGTAGTAGTCGTGGTAGTAGTCGTGGTAGTAGTAGTAGTAGTAGTCGTAGTAGTCGTAGTAGTAGTAGTCGTAGTAGTAGTCGTAGTAGTGGTAGTAGTCGTAGTAGTCGTAGTAGTGGTAGTAGTCGTAGTAGTGGTAGTAGTCGTAGTAGTAGTGGTAGTAGTGGTGGTAGTAGTGGTAGTAGTGGTGGTAGTAGTGGTAGTAGTCGTAGTAGTAGTCGTAGTAGTGGTCGTAGTAGTGGTAGTAGTAGTGGTAGTGGTAGTAGTAGTAGTAGTCGTAGTAGTGGTAGTAGTAGTGGTAGTAGTGGTAGCCGTAGTAGTAGTCGTAGTAGTGGTAGTGGTAGTGGTGGTAGTGGTAGTGGTAGTGGTAGTGGTGGTAGTGGTCGTAATGGTAGTAGTGGTAGTAGTGGTAGTAGTAGTGGTAGTAGTGGTAGTGGTAGTAGTGGTAGTAGTCGTGGTAGTGGTAGTAGTGGTAGTAGTCGTAGTAGTAGTAGTAGTCGTAGTAGTCGTAGTAGTGGTCGTAGTAGTAGTGGTAGTAGTTGTAGTAGTGGTAGTAGTCGTTGTAGTAGTCGTAGTAGTGGTAGTAGTCGTAGTAGTCGTAGTAGTGGTAGTAGTAGTGGTAGTAGTCGTGGTATTCGTGGTAGTCGTGGTAGTAGTCGTAGTAGTAGTAGTAGTCGTAGTAGTCGTAGTAGTCATAGTAGTAGTAGTAGTAGTCGTAGTAGTAGTGGTAGTAGTAGTGGTAGTCGTAGTAGTGGTAGTAGTGGTAGTAGTAGTGGTAGTCGTGGTAGTAGTAGTGGTAGTGGTAGTCGTAGTAGTGGTAGTAGTCGTAGTAGTGGTAGTAGTGGTAGTAGTCGTAGTAGTCGTCGTAGTAGTGGTAGTAGTGGTAGTAGTGGTAGTAGTAGTGGTAGTAGTAGTGGTAGTCGTGGTAGTAGTCGTGGTAGTCGTGGTAGTAGTCGTGGTAGTGGTAGTGGTAGTGGTAGTGGTAGTGGTAGTGGTAGTGGTAGTAGTGGTAGTGGTGGTAGTAGTAGTAGTTGTGGTAGTGGTAGTAGTGGTAGTGGTGGTAGTAGTAGTAGTAGTGGTGGTGGTAGTAGTAGTAGTAGTATAATAATAATAAAACTTCTTTGAAAAAATATTTGTCATTAGGTGTTTTAGAAAATAAAAAAATTAGTAGGTTGTTTTTTAAAAACTAAAAAACCAAATCAGTTTTTTGGATATTTTAACTTTAACGCTTCCGGCTTGATAAAAATTAGACTCAAGTCCAATGTAACTTGGGGATTTTTTGGGCTCATAAAAAAACATTTTTAGATGTCTTTTAGTTTTTATTGTTTTCATTTTTAGTTTTTTGTTTGGAAAAATGGGAAAACTCTTTTTTTCTCCATTCGCATATTTTAGATGTTTTTAGTTTTTATTTTTTCATTTTTAGTTTTTTACATTTTCATGATTCGAATAACTTCAACTTTCTTCCTTTCGACCACCAATCAAATCCTTGAAACCACCTAACTCAATCATTTTTAACTTAACCTACATGATTAATTTAGAAGGAAAAATACAAAAAAAAAACAAAGCCTTTAAAACAAGGTCTTGAGTCAATTTATTGAAAAACATGAATAATTTCATTTTTTTTGTCATCATGACTATTTTATGATTGTAAAATAATTTAATTTCTATAGTTCTATCGTTTATTTGACGTAACAAGTATATAACAAGACATCCTATTTCATGCGCCAATTAAGTAAAAAGAAACAACATACTTGGATTGGAATAATTATATATTCAAATTTTTGATATGTGACTCTTTCATCTTGATAAAGTAATTTTAAACTGTGTAATGATATTTCAAGTACTCATCAAGTCATTTGTATTTCCTATAACAGAGCATTATGTCATACCCTTATCTTATTTTCACTTTTTTCAGAGTATTTGCAGAAAACGATACGCAGTTTGATAGGCAACATAGGAATAGCATAAATATGCCGATAATATGTGCATGATTACAGAAATTCCTTATAAAGGGTTGTACATAATAATTACAAAACAATGTAGCCGCACAGGACTACTAGGGTGTTTAAACTCGTTCCAATGAAATAGAGACATCTTCTCGTCTTCGTTCCACCACCGCAATTCTCCTGTATGGTTCTTTTCTCTGCTTTCAGTACACCTCCTATTTTCACCTGTCAAAATTGTTGGTAGAGGAGAGTGAGATTCGATAGAATTTCAGTAAGAAACAGATACCATAATGCATACATGATAGATGTTATGTGTGTGACGTGTTTGCTTTAACTAGATGTATGCCCCATAATGACATTTCTGCATGCTCAATGTTTTATGCAACAAAATAATGGCCACAGCGAAAATAGAAATAGAGCTTCATTTATTCAAATATGCTCTACACAATCAAGTAAAGCAATCACATGCATCACTACACAAGTAATGATATCAAATACATACAAGTAAGGTAAATCCCCTACCTCTGGTCTTTGAGTCCTTCCCATGTATTCCTTTTTAACTAGTAAAAATGTTCCTCGAACTTCATGCAAATAGCTCGGGCTCCAAATTCGATTCTAAAATTCCAAATGTACCATTTAGACACTTCCATAGTGTTTCTAGTAGTTATATGAGTCTATATTAAAAAATTACCAAAATACCCCTTGTGACCCGACTCGACCTAGTCGCACCCAGTCCCACCGTATTTTTCCCGAAATTTTGACCTGGGCTATTCTAACTTATTTTTGCCCAAGGAATTCCTTTTTAGACTCAGAATTACCAAATTCATAGCCAAAAGACCAGAATGCCCTTGGCAGCCCTTATTTCATAGTTTCAAGGGTGTTTTCATAATTATGCTTTTTTTGGCTTTTCTGAAAAAGTGATCAAATGTAACCCCACCTAATTTTTCCTCCTGAACACAATGGAATCATCAGATTATCAAATATCCAACTCTAACCCTTCCATCCAACTCTAGCCAAAACCCAGAGATTCTCCAGGAAAAGTTGCGGTTTTTCAATTCTAACCTCGCAGACTTGCTCCTTTCTACTCCTAATCACTTTATTAACTATTTAAATATGTTATAACTGTCATTTAGACTCAATTTGGTTAGCATAATGTTCAGGGTTCATACTTTACCCAATTTAACAATCACAGCAAAATCGGCAGAATTTCACCTGTTAAATTACGCACAGCAACCAAAACAATCAATATTTGAAGTTTCAGAAGTTACCTTAGCTTCGTCCTGGCTTTTCCTTGGTGTGGCCGAAATCCTTGCTTCCAAAACTCTAAAATTTGTGCTTCAAATATCTTAAGTTACATAGAAGAGAAGCTTAGGAGAAGGATTACATCAGTTAAGAGCTAAATCGTCAATCGACTTACCTTGCAATTTCTTACTCCTTCTTTCTCTAGAACTCAACAAGCTCCTTTGCTCTCTATGGCTACTGTTTCCCGTCAGTTTGGAGGAAGATGATGAAGCAAAAGTGTTTTTATAATATCTTATATGATACTTAATTATTTATTTAATTTCCAAAAATACCAAACTTTGAATTTTCATGTAATAATTTCTATCTCCGTCCAATTGTGTCATAAGCTCAATTAGCATGTAACTAACATTTCCCTTTTCTTGTTACATGTAAGAGACAACTAGGGGTCCTTCCCTTTGGTCTCAATTGGCTTCAAAATTTGTTCAAGTTATGTGTACACTTTGTGTCACAATTTTTGTCAAATTTGCACCTTTGCACTAATTTTCCATAAATTCATATTTATTTGACCAAAATACTCCAAATATATTTTTCTCCTTTAGTTTCCTTAATTAATTGAAATTAACTTCAATTAATTAGAAATTAATTAATTTGGCACTTGTGGAACACTTATTAAGTCTAGTTTCAAGGAAAAATATAGCTTTTAGCCAATTGAAAGCTCACAATTCTAAAAAATTCCATCTTTGGATGCTGCTCCAAAAACTTTCTAGTTTCATTAGATAAACTTCAAAAATACATAACTTTTTATATACAACAACAGAAATTATCCATTAGCTATCAAATTAAAGCTTAAGAGATCTACTTTTATCTTGTAAAATTTCATAATTTTTTATTATCATTTGGTTATCCAAAACCACATGACAATATTTAATTCCTATGGCCACGGATATTCACCATTTTATTGAATATCATACATAATTACAATATATTTTTGATGAATAAAATTTGGGGCCTTACAGTTGTCCCCTACTTAAATAAATTTCATCCGCGAAATTTGCTACACACACCTAGCCATAAACTCTAGGTAACGCTTTCTCATATTCACTTCTTTTTTATCATATCAATACTTCACATCTTGGTGGTTGCAGTACAGCACTACAGTCGCACCATAACGGCACGTCTTCAGATTTTCAGTACAACACAATTGCTGCTAACTCAAGATTATGTGTGAGATAACAATTAATTTTTTTCATGAGGCTTCCATTCTTTTGATGCATAAGCCAATACATGGTCATACTGCATTAAAACACTTCCCAATCCTGCCACTGGCATCAACAAGGACAACAAAGGTCTACAGTGGATCTGGTATTATCAATATCAGTGCTGACGTTGATTTTCATCTCAGCTCAGTGAAGCCCTTCTCCCAGATACAGTCTCACAGATAATGTTGAGTTGTTAAACTATTGTAAAGAAATTTAGTACGCATCTTTTTGTAATATCCGATAAGACCCAGAAATCTACATATTTTAGAGACAGTCTTTGGCCTCTTTCAGTTCAGTACTGCTTCCATCTTGCAAGGATCCACCAAGACTCATTGCTGTGAGACTATATGGCCCAGAAATTTAACTTCTAAAAGCCAAATCCCATGTTTGCTTAAGTTCTAGTGTATTCAGAAAAGTTCAGTTGGAAACATTCAGAGCTAACCACTATTGCAACCCCTACTCGTTCCGTACCTTAGTTAGATTCTACTTAGCCTCCGTCGTAACACACAATCATTCACAGAAGATGTGATAAATAAATATGCTAAATACCAGCTAATGCAATATTATAATAACACATAACTCAGTTCAGTCAGAAATGTGTTCAAAGCCAACCACTGTTGCAACCTCTACACATTTCGTACCTCAGTCCTCAACTGGGTATATCAGTGTACTCGTAGGCATTATTCATCAGTATACCTGGAGGCATTGCCCATAGGCACTATTCATCAATATACCCAAAGATACTGCCCGTAGGCATTATTTATCAATGTACCCGAAGGCACTACCCGTAGGCATTATTCATTAGTGTACTTGTAGGCACTGTGTATCATACATATTAGAGAGAATGGCATATAGAAAGCATATAAACATTCACATAGTGTATGAAGGATAAAGTTACTATATTGGCCTTTCTTGGATAACATTGGATTTCAAATCTTCCCCTGCTCTGTGTTCTACTGCACTTCTCTCAATTCCTTACTATAAGCTTAATCATTGATCCTTGTTTCATATTCTGCTAAGATGCTGAAGATTTACTATATTGGGTCAGGTTCTAGCTTCTTGACCCTGCCCAGCATCTGTACCTCTTAGCCTTTCCATCTTTATGTTTCACTGCTTGGAAACAAGGAAGAAGTAAATTCCACATAAACTATGGGCATATCTGTCATCTCATAATGTTTTGGGTACACAGGCACCCCAAAAAAAACATATCACAGATGTTTATAGTAGTCAGGGAAAGCTTGTAACAACATATAGCCTCTGAACTACTGTATAACATGCGCTTGCCCTTTTCATAACAAGACACAACATGTGTAACAACTTCCTAGGGGTCACCATCATGGCATTTCCCTGGGTTGGGCATGCTTAACTTTCGTGTACCCATTCAAAACGTAGATACTGACTCTATCTGCTCCTAACCACCGGTTCCCTGAGACTTATCTCATCTCAAACATCGTGCCAACTGCTTTCGGCTAACTAAATACTTTGTGTGATCTGCACACTATGCTTGGCCGTACCCGCTTCCTCAGGATCCACAATGTCCTTAGACAATTCTCTATCTGATATTGCACCCCTTGCTACCCTTAGAATATTTGCTGATCCTTAGAGGCTAGTTCACAGACTAGGGTGTTTAACTGCTTTGATACTCCTATTTGTGCATGTGTCCAATCATTATATAATCAAGACCTTATAAGTATACTATCCTATTACTAGAATTGCTTGCTATGATACCAAAATATCATACCCTTATCTTATTTTAATCTTTTCCATGGTATTTGCTGAAAACAATACACAATTCAGTGGGCAACACAGGAATAGCATACACATACTGATAATACGTGCATGATTACATAATTTCCCCATAAGGGGTTGTACGTAATAATTACAAACAATGTAGCCGCATAGGGCTACTAGGGTGTCTAAACCCATTCCGATAAAACAAAAACATCTTCCCGTCTTCGTTTCACCACTGCAATCCTCCCGTATAGTTCTCTTTTCTTCTTTCAATACACCTCCTGTTTTCACCTGTCTAAATTGTTGGTAGAGAAGAGTGAGATTCGAGAGAATCTCAATAGGAAACATATACCATAATGCATGCATGATAGATGCTATGCGTATGACATGTTATCTTTAACTAGATGTATACCCCATAATGACATTTCTGCATGCTCAATGTTTCATGCAACAAAACTATGGTCACAGCGAAAACAAAAACAGAGCTTCATTTATTCAAATATGCTCTACACAATCATGTAAAGATATCACATACATCACTACACAAGCAAAGATAACAAATACATGCAAGTAAGGTAAGTCCCTTACCTCTGGTCTCTGAGTCCTTCCCTTGTATTCCTTTTTAACTAGTAAAAATGTTCCTCGAACTTCGTGCAAACAGCTCAAACACCAAATTTGATCCTAAAATTCCAAATGTATCATTTAGACACTTCCATAGTGTTTCTGGTGGTTATATGTATCTATATTGACAAAATTACCAAAATACCCCTAGGGAACCAGCCCAACCCCGCTGTACCCAGCCCAACCATATTTTTCCTGAAATTTTGACCTGTGCTATTTTGACTTATTTTTGCCCAAGAAATCTATTTCCAGACTTGGAATTACCAAATTCACTGGCAAAACACCAAAATGCCCTTGGCAGTCCTTATTTCATAGTTTCATGGGCGTTTTCGTAATTATATTTTTTCAGGCTTTTCTGAAAAATGATCAACTGTAACCCCGCCTAATTTTCCCTCTTGAACATAATGGAATCATCAAGTTATCAAAAATCTAACTCTAACCCCTCCATCCAGCTCTGGCCGAAACCCAGAGATTCTCCAAGAAAAGTTGGGGTTTTTTAATTCTAACTTCACAAACTTTGTCCTTTCTACTCCTAATCATTTTATTAACTACTTAATTACATTATAACCATCATTTAGACTCAATTGGGGCAGCATAACGTTTAGGGTTCATATTTTTCCCAATTTAACAACCATAGCAAAATCAACAGAATCTCATTGGTTAAATTACTTTACAGTAGCCAGAACAATCAATATTTGAAGTTTCGGAAGTTACCTTAACTTCCTCCTTGCTTTTCCTTGGTGTGGTTGAAATCCTTGCTTACAAAACACAAAAATTCGTGCTTCAAATACTTTAAGCTAAATAGAAGAGAAGCTTAGGAGAAGGATTACACCGGTTAGGAGCTAAATCGTTGGAGGAATCGACTTACATTACAATTTCTTGCTCCTTCTCTCTCTAAAACTCCACAAGCTCCTTTACTCTCTATCGCTGCTGCTTCACGTCATTTTGGAGGAAGATGATGAAGCAAAAGTGTTTTTATAATATCTTATATGATAATTTAATTATTTATTTAATTTCCAAAAATACCAAACTTTGAATTTTCATGTAATAATTTCTATCTCCATCCAATTGTGTCATAAACTCAATTAGCATGTAACTAACATTTCCCTTTTCTTGTTACATGTAAGAGACACCTGTTAGATATGATTAGTTTTGATGATGTCAAATATAGATATTAAGTGATAAGAGCAAAAAGTTCATATAATGTATTTCTTTGACTAACTACTATATTTAATGTTACATATTTTGTAGATTAGTCAAGCAAAGAATGAAGAAGATTGAATTAATGAAAATGAACAAGAGGAAGAAGAAGAAAGAAATTGAAGATAGTCAAGGAGATGCTTACTTGGATTATGAAGAATGAAGAACTTGTTAGATCTTACAAGAAGATCAAGATTCAAGTTGTTAGAAGTGATACTGGAGGTTTCTATTATGATACCGGAGGTTTCTATGATCAAATAATGGTTGGAATATGTTAATATGAAGCTAAAATGACTTATATATGAGTTTTGGCACTTCTAGGGGAGTTATGCTCGAGCACAAGGTGTTATGCTCGAGCACAGGAAGAACATGCTCGAGCACAGACCACTTCACTCGAGCACGAGTGAATACTCTGTTCTACTCTGTTTTACGTTCAGCCTGAGCGAGGTCTGGTATTTTGATCATATCTCTCAAACCACACGTTGGATTGACCCGCAACTGGTGGCATATGAAAGAAGACGCCCAACACGTAACATTGGCACCAGAATCACATTGAAAGAAGATCAAATGAAGGACATATGATTCGTGGAAAATGAAACTGAAATCACCGTCACTTTCTGACACAGGTTCGGTATTTTGAGTATATCTCACAAACCACACATCGGATTGAGACGAGACCAGTGCCAAATAAAAGTAGACTCAAAGAGCTTTCCATGGATAGGTACTTTGCATCATTTGAACGTATATTCTAGGAGCTATACCTTCTTGAAGTTGATGCTTGTGCAGACTAGCGAAATATACACTCTTTCGATCATAACTTGCAGAATACAAGGAGTTTGGAGCTGATTCTTGTTGCATTGGAATGCATATGACAAGAGCATTCTTATGATACATCATTTGAATCATATGAACAAATTTTTTCTAAAGTGGCCCCACATCACCCGCGAGTGTAAAAACTTTCTCTCTGAAAATGTCGTGCGAGTGATGTCCAGAAGCAGCTGAAACGTGAAGAAAGTTGCAACACTCGAGCACTAGGATTCATGCTCGAGCATTGGATGATTTCTCACTCGAGCAGGAGTCTGTGTGCTCGAGTGAAGGACCACATCACCTGCGAGTGATAAATTCATCCCTCTGAAATCCTGATGCGAGTGTTGATTTTGAGAGCATATTCCTTGAGAATATGCGTCTCACTTGAGCAGAGGTATGTGTGCTCGAGTGAGGAACCATATCACTCGCGAGCACAAAATCTCACTCTTGTTAAAATGATGTGCGAGTGACAACCCGAGAAGAAGCATGTACGTGAAAACTTGAGGCTCACTCGAGCAGAAGGTGTGTGCTCGAGTGAGAGACCATATCACCCGCGAGTGAGAATTCTGTCTCTCTGAAATCCTTGCAAGCACAACCCGAAAAACTGAAGCACAAAGAGGAAAATAGGAAGATCACTTGAAGTGAGCCATATTGCACTCGAAGTGAAGTTCTGACAGAAGCAACGAAGAAACACAGAGCCTCATAGCTATCAATCCAAACATGGTTAAACGTTATACAATCATTATGTTTTCACTTGTTATTGTTTCTAAACATTATCTAACATATATTTCAAGTGTAAAACAGGAGTTTACATATTTGGGTTGCATCTTCAAGAATGGAGGTCACGTATGAAAATTCTTCACTCAACGTGATGAGTCCCAGAAGCCAAAAATTCAGTTTTTGACCAATGATCCAACATACCCATGGCTAATACTTCATCATATTAATGATTAAGTATTTTGCAGTGTGAAACAGGATATTAAAACATTTGGATTGCAGATTCAAATAAAAATCATTATACACGGCGGCTACCAACCACGACAAGTAAAGGACCCACCATGAAAAATTGTCTGAAACACAAAACGCTCCACAACGTGATGTACAGCTCAAAATGAATTTCTTTGCTGTCCAACTAGACGCTCCACCTTGCTCCACAACGGACAGAAGCTTGATTTTCAAATATGCTCAAACGTTCAAATGAAGCAATGGGACTCCAACGGACGAATGTTCACAACGGTCATCATCTTCATCAACTATAAATGAGAGAGAGCATTCAACTTGGAAGTGTGACAGAAAAACAGAGAAAAACGGAGTAAACAGAAAAAATGATAGAAATGTGAATCCTCTGCTTCTACCCATACACTCTCTGTTCTGCGGTTTCAATATTACTTTTCATTGAGAGAGTGATTATTTGTATTGTACTTCAGTGAGTATTATATCCACTCTGTGAGAGAGTCTGTAAACACTTTCATCTATATTTCTGAGTTGATCTCAAGGTAGAAGGACCTTGAGAGGGTTGATTTTCTTACGGAGAAGCAGTAGAGAGAATTGCCGTAAGACATTCTGCTCGTAAGACTTACAAGGTGCAAGCAGTAGAGAACGTTGCTACTCATAAGACTTACAGGGGTGTAAGCAGGAGAGAACGTTGCTGCTCGTAAGACTTGCATAAGTAAGCAGGAGAGGAAGATCTTCGGAATTGCTCTGCTCGTAAGACTTGCCGTAAGGGGAGAATTTCTTGGAGAGAGATTTGTAAAAGGTTTCACAAGTACCCGGCTAAACTTGTGGGATTGTAAAGGCTTTTCTTGTGCCCGGATTAAACAAGAAGATAGTGGATTTGAAAATCTCAGGAGGAGCCTGGGGACTGGACGTAGGCCATCTCAGATTGGACCGAACCAGGATAAATCACAGTTTGCATATTCTCTTCCCTAAACTCTTATATTTCCAGCATATATTATTTAATCTAACTGTTGATTTATAAACCTTCATACTTACTGTTTTCGTTAAGATACGAAAAGATTTCTAAAGTTCTTAAGTTTTTATTATACACCCAATTCACCCCCCTCTTGGGTGATAGCCGGTTCTAACAACACCTAGGGCTCCTTCCCTTAGGTCTCAATTGGCTTCAAAACTTGTTCAAGTTACATGTATATTTTGTGTCACAATTTTGGTGAAATTTGCACTTTTGCACTAATTTTCCATAAATTCATATTTATTTGACCAAAATACTCCAAATATATTTTTCTCCTTTAGTTTCCTTAATTAATTGAAATTAACTTCAATTAATTTGAAATTAATTAATTTGGCACTTGTTTCGTAAATTTACAAGTTTGCCATTACATTTTTCTTCATTTTCAGAATTCTAGCAGATTTTCTGCCCAAAGTTTGAAAAATCATAACTAAATTTGTAGACATCAAATTGGAGTGATTCCAAAGGCTATAGAATCCTTATTGAGTCTAGTTTCAAGAACAAATATAGCCTTTAACCAATTGAAAGTTTAAAATGCCCAAAAATTCCATCTTTGGATGCTGCTCCAGAAACTTTCCAGTTTCATTAGGTAAAATTTAAAAATACATAACATTTTGTATAAAACTCTAGAAATTATCCATGACTTATTAAATTAAAGCTTAAGATGTTTACTCACATCCTATAAAATTTCATAATATTTAATCATCATTTGGTCATCCAAAACCACATGACAAACTCACTGCCTCGCAGGGGATTTCTCTAGAAGCACTATTCACCTTTCAATTTCCAATATTTAATTACTATGGCCACGGATCTTCACCATTTTATTGAATATATTGTATATAATTACAATATATTCGGGGTGAATAAAATTTGGGGGGTTACACATTAATTATAGTATAGCTGTTTTGTTTCTCTTAAAGAAAAAGTTGATTTATTTTGTTGTAAAAAAAGTTTCTCCACTAAATTTTAGACATGATGATCATTTCCTTATATGTATGTTAGTGTATGTTCTTATCTATATGAAGAAAAGGGTCTAATAGTTTGGAAAAAATGGGTGATGACTGATCGTTTCAAATATGTCGGGGAATTCAAATAACCAAATTGATTTATATTTAACCTTATAGAAAGATTTATGAATGAAGATTATAATGCCACCTGATATTATATTAATGACGTAGATCTTACCGATCGTAAGCAAAATTTAACAAAATAAGAAGGGCTTACAAAGTGAAATTCCCCTACACTTCGTGCCGTTTACATTCTAATATTTTAGGGCGTGGCATTCTTGGCGATCTCCTTCTTGAAAACTACACAATTATATATTATTGATTTTACAACTAAAAGTGGTCACAACTTTTTGCATATCTTAGTAGCATATATTCTGTTTCTCAATTTCAATGAGTATTAAGAATGCTAAAATGAGGAAAGTCGTTGGGAAGATCTTATATAAATGTGTGTGTGTATATATATATATGCAAAATATGCAATGGAAACATAATGCATATATTTATGCTATATAGCTATATATGTTGATGCACCAAAAATCTTAAATATGGCAGTCAACATAATTTACTAGCTTTGGGTACTAACAAATCATACAGAAATATACAAGTATGGCACAAATAGACATGTAACCAATACAAAACATAGAAATAGTGATTACGCTACCTCCTGTATGTTCTTCCAAGCTATCTACCTTTGCTTGCACCACTTTTAACTTGCTCCTTCCCATAATTATCTTGGTAACTAATGTCACACCCTTACCTTATTTTGACTTGCAACGGAATATTAATGTGTGGTTCGGTGGGCAACATAGGGATAGCATAATTATACTGATAATATGTACATGATTATAGAAATTCTCCATAGGGATTCGTACATAATAATTACCATCAATGGAGTCGTACAGGGCTCTGGGGTATCTAAACCCATCCCAGTGAAACGGAGACATCTTCCTGTCTACGTTCCACCACTGCAATCTGCTCGTACGTTTTTCATCTTTGTTCTCAGCATATCTTCTATCTTATCCGGTCTAAATTATTGGTAGGGGAGGGTGAGATTTGAGAGAATCTCAGTAGAAAACAAATACCATAATGCATGCATGATAGATGCTATGTGTATGACATGTTAGCTTTTACTAGATGTATGCCCTATAATGACATTTCTGCATGCTCATTGTTTTATGTGATAAATCTTTGGCCACAGCAAAATTAGAAACAGAGCTTCATTTATTCAAATATGCTCTACACAATCAAGTAAAGCAATCACAAACATTACTACACAAGCAAATATATCAAATACATGCAAGTAAGGTAAGTCCTCTACCTACAGTCTTTTCTTCTCGATTTGCGTGACAGTAACACAGGCTTTCAACTCGATCCTACAATTCTAAATGTACCATTTAGACACTTTCATAGTTTTGCTGGGGGTTATATGAGTCTATTGTGAAAATTTACCAAAATGCCCGTGAAACCCAGGCCCGGCCGTACCTGGTCTAACTGTACTTTTATTGAAATTTTAACATGGCCTATTCTGATAAATTTTTGCCTAAAGAATACATTTTTAAACTCAAAATTATCAAATTCAATGTCAAACTACAATATTACCCTTGGCAGCCCCACTTTAAGGGTTTTAGGGGCGATTTCATAATTATGCTTTTTTGGCCTTTTCTCAAAAGTGACCAACTGTAAACCCACCTAATTTTCTTTTCTGAACTCAATAGAATCATCAAATCATTGAAAATCCAACCCTAAGGCCCTCTAATAGACCTAGCCAAAATACTCAAGTACTTTGGGACAATTGGGGTTTTTCGGTTTCAGCTCCGCAGACGTATTCCTTTCTACTCTTAACCACTTTATTAACTATTACATTAGGTTACAACTACCATTTAGACCCAATTTTAGCTGTATAACCCCTAAGCATACATATTTCCAAAATTTAAAACAATTTCGGCAGCCTAACCACTAAATTTGTAGACATCATTTTGGAGTGATTATAAAGGCTATAGAACCCTTATTGAGTCTAGTTTCAAGGAAAAATATGTCATTTTACTAGCTAAAAGCATATCATTCCCAGATTTTAAACTTTTACATGTTGTTCCAGAAAAGAATCAATTTCGCTGGGCAAATTTTAAAAATTCATAACTCTTTGTATATAGCTCTAATTAAGTCATGTGACCTATCATATTAAAGCTTAGGATGTCTACTTTCACCCTGTCAAATTTTATAATTTTTTCTCATCATTTAGTCTTCCAAAACCTCATGACAAGCTCACTATCTCACTTAAAGCAATGAAACGACAAGCACTTGCTGTTAGAACCGGCTGACACCCAAGAGGGGGGTGAATTGGGTGTAAGTTAAAAAACTTAACAACTTTTAAAATATTTTTGGATCTTAGTGAAAGCAATAAATATGAAAGTAATGAATCATAAATCAATAGTAAGATTAAATAATGTAAGCTGGAAATATAAAAGCTTAGGGAAGAGAATATGCAAACTGTGATTTATCCTGGTTCGGTCCAATCTGTGATGGCCTACGTCCAGTCCCCAGGTTCCTCTTGAGATTTTCAAATCCACTATTTTCTTGTTTACTCCAGCACAAGAAAAGCCTTTACAAAGTTCTCACCAACATACTCCCCGTTACAGCAAGTCTTACAGCAGAGCAATCCCGAAGATCTTTCCTTCCTGCTTACCCGTGCAAGTCTTACGAGCAACAACGTTCTCTCCTGCTTACACCCCTGTAAGTCTTACGAGCAGCAACGTTCTCTACTGCTTGCACCTTATAAGTCTTACGAGTAGAAAGTCTTATCGACGATTCTCTCTATAGTTCCCCGTAAGGAAATCAACCTACTCAAGGTCCCTCTACCTTGAGATCAATTCAGAAATATAGTTGAAAGTGTTTACAGACTCTCTCACAGAGTAGATATAATGAACACTGAAGTACAATACAAATAATCTCTCTCTCAAATATACATGATATAGAAAATAGATAAGAACAGAGAGTAGTTGGGTTGGAGTAGATGATTCATGATCTTTGCATGTTTATCATTGGTGTTGCTCTTCGTTGAATGTTCCCATATTTATAGATGAGTTGAGATAGTCATTGGAAGCATTTCAACCTGTCCATTAGAGTGGCGTAGCTTCATTTGACTGTTCTTTGATTTTGAAAACTAGCCATTGTGGTTGGTGAACGCTCTGCTTCCGTAAAGTCAACTTTTGACTCTTCGCATCATATCTTCATTGTATTCCTGGAGACATACATTAAACTCTAATACAATGAAGTGTAAGAATAATTGGAAGCAAGAAGAGTGAGTTTCATAATTAATCCCATGATTTTCAAAAGCTTCAGTACGTTATTTTTTTTTCTGGGAAACATTACTCGAGTGGTCACTCGAGTAAGCCTGGTGATAGAGCTGAATATTTATATCTTTTTATTAATTAGTCTTAGGCTTTTGTGGGACTTAATTGAATATTTTGGGCATAATCAAGTGTTAATGTGAGACTTTAATGGAAGAATAATTTAGGAATTAAAGTGGTTAAATTGTTATATTTTTAATTAATATTTGTTATTCCCATTATTCTTTAATTGTGAATAAAAGATATTACCTTTGTGAATATAATTTTGTAGGTGATGATGTGGCACAACTTGAGTGGTAAAGGTAAAAGATGTTATTTTGGAGCTTAATGAAGGACAAAAGTGGAACATCACAACTACAGAATTTATTTTCACATTTTTTCTAAGAAGAGGTTAAATAAGTAAGGGCCTTGTTTGGTGGTTGCAATTGTATGCCTAATGTTAAAACACATTTTCATCTCCTTATCCAAACATGGCACAACTTATTTAACCTAGTAAATTGAAGAAGAAAAGGAAGTGGGAACCATTGAGTAAGGGTGGTGGCTGTGTAGTAAAAGGGAGAGCATTGGGGCTGAACCGAATTAATACCAAGGGAGCTGACCGAGTGAATAGAGATTTGGAGAATTAATTGAAGAAGTAGTGATAAACCGAATTGAAGAGAACAAATACCAGCTGGACCGATTGGAGGATTTATTTACTAAAGACAAGAAGGCTTGACCATGTGGCTTTGAGAATAGAGAAAAGAGAACCGGAATGAGTTGGATGGACCGTGAGGGAATAAAATGGAGAAACACCTAATGTGAAAAGAAGAGAAGAGGGAACACAACTTGGGAGGCAGCAGATCGAATTGAAAGAAAACCAAGGGAGCCGAAATTGTTGACCGGTTGGAATTAAAAAGCTTGCTGAACCAATGAGAAGAGTGGACCGAGAGGGTTGAAGGGAGGAGGCAGCCGACATTGTGGACTAAGGGAATTAAGGAAATGGAATGGGGGAGCGCCGGAAATGAAGAATTGAGAATTGGAGGCTGCGGCTGTGTGGAGATGAGCAGCAAATTAGGAGACCAAATAGAATGGAATAGAAGGAAAGGGAGGTGATGCACAAAGGAAAAGGGAGGCGCTGGATAATTCAATGCTTATGGTTATTCTCCTCTTCCATCAAGCTTCATCCTTCTCTTTTTCCATGAGTAGCTAAAGTGTTGGTGATTTCCTTGAGTTGGGTAATGGTTTGAGCTTCTAAACTTCAATGGAATTCCTTTAAGCTCTCTTTTTAGTTCATGATTATGTAGCTTGGTTAAGTATGTAATTGTGATCTAGATTGTTATGCCAAGTGAATAAACTTGGTGGTTGAGCTAGGAGTTGATTAATTAAGCTTTGTATGATTCATATTATGAGTAGGTTGAATTGTTTATTCCAACTTGGTTAAGTGGATTTAAATGATTAAACTGAATGTTTTGAATTGTTGTAATGGTAATTACAAGCTAAAATACATTTGGTTTTAAGCTTCCCATTTTTTAGCTTGAATCTTGCCTTGAACATAAGCACTTGCTCTCCTTCATGAAACTGCTGTCGTAAGATGCCTTGATCATGAATCAATTTGGATTTTTCCTTGTAGATACGAGAGCTTTCATATGCATCCAACCTCAATTCTTCAAGCTCTTGTATCTCAAGCATCCTTTCCTCAGTAGAACCTTGAAGATCCATATTGCAAGTCTTCACAACCCAGTAAGAGTTATGTCCAAAATACCTAACCTTGTTCCGGTAAAAGATGCTGATTCATGTATCAACTTCAACAGTTCATATCTCTCCCGTCTAAACTCCTTTTAATGTGATCTTGGTGTTCATAGTTCGTGTTGGGAGTCTAGTTTCTTATGCCACCAGTTTCAGATCAATCCGACGTGTGGTTAGAGAGATATACCCAAAATACCGAACCTCTATCCTGGCACGCGAAACCAGAGTATCGTTACTCGAGTGCTCACTCAAGTAATCTTCAAGTAACTTTGTAGATTACTCGAGTAGCCACTCGAGTAATCACCTCCAAAATGTGGAAGTGCCATAGTACTTGAGTGATTACTCGAGTAATCATCCCCGGAGGTACCATAACTTCCGTATACATCATTTTAGCTTCGTATTGACCCATTCCAACTTCCGTTTGACCATAGAAACCTCCGATATCACTTCTAATAGCTTGGATCTTGATATTCTCATATGATCTTACAAGTTCTTCTTTCTTTAATCTCTTTCTTCTTGTTTTGCCACTTGATGATCATTCTTCATAACCCAACTAGATATCTTCTTGAATTGATTATCATTCTTCATAACCCAATTAGATGTCTTCTTGAATATCCTCAAACTTCTTCAATCTTTGCTTGATATTCCTATTAGTTCTTGCAATACCTTCTTTTTTCAATTCCTTATCTCTTGATTTTCTTCTTGATGATCATTCTCCACATATGAGGCATTATAACATCAACCCACCATCGGGTTTATACTAATCTACAAGATATACAACATTAAATATAGTAGTTAGTCAATGTAAAGAATAAGTATATCATACGAACTTTTTGCTCTTAATACTTGACATTTATATTTGACATCATCAAAACTATTCATATCTAACACTTGCAACTTCAACAAATTCCATTTTTGTATACAAATTTCCCCCTCTTTAATTCACTATTTTATTCCATTTAATACCTTAAAGATATAAAAACTATTAGGGAATAAATTTGGGACACCTGCTAAGCCAGGGCTTAGGAGTTCACTTAATTCAGGCTTATTCCCAAGCCTCCAATCCCAAAATTTGGGATATTACATTTCTCCCCCCGTTCAATAAATTTCATCCTCAAAATTTGAACGCCTATAACTTGGGGATTAATCCTATCCTATTGTGTAACTCATCCCTAGGTTGTGCATACTTATAAAGCATGCACCACA
Organism: Inga oerstediana; assembly: GCA_963210345.1. Classification (NCBI taxonomy): domain Eukaryota; kingdom Viridiplantae; phylum Streptophyta; class Magnoliopsida; order Fabales; family Fabaceae; genus Inga; species Inga oerstediana. The sequence continues at coordinate 55,185,319 of OY723406.1, read as the reverse complement.
ATTTACCTCATATGTGTGGTTGAACTACCTATAAATTCTTACATATTCAGCACATTCTATACTCAAAGGTCACCCAGCACATTATTGCACTAATTGTCCATCAAGAAGCTCAGTATATTATCCTAGGCCTCATTGCCTTATTGGAAAACTGCCCCAATATACTTAGCCTTATAACGTATCTTATCCTATTATCACGTGCAGGCTCACAAGCCATGTAACCTCAAAGTCATATTCCTATCACTAATCTTATATAGTATTCAGCATTCATCATCCATTCCATATGTAATATAGCATGCAATCAAATACAGGACCCACTAGTCATGTCCCATAGTGATTGGTTCCTTAGGCCTTACAGCCTCTTCGGCACTTCACTCGGATTCACACAATCACCTTTTTATTGTCAAACCCCAGTCCAGCCCATTGGGTAATTGAGCATGTGACTCGTGGCACTCCCTGTTTGGCCCACTACGGAGTAGTCAGGAGCCTAAAGGATTTTAGCCTTTTTATGTAATGACCCATTCCTCACCCCACCTAAGAGGTCTGTTGGATGTCCCTCACCCCAGCTAACGAGGTCTGTTGGGCTAGTGAGTCGGCCATGGTTCACTTCGTTAGGTTCCTTCTATAGTAGAATATCTGCCTCATGTGAGACATGGTACAAAAACTTAACCTCTGAAAGCCAAATCCCACATTTGCTTAAATTCTAGTGTGTTTAGTAATGTTCAGTTGGAAACATTCAGAGGCAACCACTGTTGCAACCCCTACTCTTTCTGTACCTCAGTTGAATTCCACTTGACCTTCGTAGTAACACACAATCGTTCATAGAGAATGCAATAATGTATATGCCTTGCACCATATAATGCAATATTATACCAACATATAACTCAGTTCAGTCGGAAACGTGTTCAGAGCCAACCATTATTGCAACCCTTACACATTCTGCACCTCAGTCCTTAACTGGGCATATCAGTGTACCCATAGGCACTATTTATCAGTGTACCCGAAGGCACTGCTTGAAGGCACTATTCATCAGTATACCCGGAGGCACTGTGTATCATGCATATTATAAAGGATGGCATATACAAAGTATATAAACAATCATATAGTGTATGAAGGATAAAGTTACTACATTGGCCTTTCCTGAATAACATTGGATTTCAAATGTTCCCCTGGTATGTGTTCTGCTGTATCTCTCCCCGCTCATTACTATAATCCTTGATCATTGATCCTTTTTTGATGTTTTGCTAATATGACGAAGATTTACTATATTGGGTTAGGTTATACTTTCTTGACCCTGCCCAGCATCTGTACGTCTTGGTCTCATCACCTTTATCTTTCGCTATATTAAACAAAGAAGAAGTAAGCATCTCATAATCATAAGGGCATATCTGTCATTGTACAATGTGTTGGGTACACATGTACTCCTAAAATAATGTATAACAAGTGTTTACAGTGGTCAGGGATAGCCTGTAACAACCTACAGTCATCTGAACTATTGTACAACATTTTCTTGTCTTCTTTTATAACGCAACATAGCATATGCAACAACTTCCTAAGGGGTCACCTATCATGGCATTTCCCTGGGTTGAGCATGCTTAACATTCCTATACTCGTGTCAAAACATAGATACCACTCTATTTGCTCTTAACTACCGGTAACCTGAGACTACCATTGTCTCAAATGTTGTGCCAGCTACCTCCAGCTGACTAAATACTATGTCTGTACCTTGGCGTTGGCCATACCTGCTTCCTCAGGTTTCACAATTTCCTTGGATTATCCTCAATTCAAAATTGCACCCCTTACTGCCTTTAAGTATTCTCTAACCTTTTAGGGCTGATTCATAGAAAAGGGGTAGTTACTTTTCTAGTACCCCATTTGGTGCATATCTCCTTTTACCATGTAATCAGAACCTTATCAATAAACTATCCTATTGCCAAAATCGCCGCTCTTCTAGAACCACTTGGGCTCTTTCAGAACCGTTTTCGGCTCTGATACCAAAATGTCACACCCTTAACTTACTTTGACTTGCAGCGGAATATTAATGTGTGGTTCAGTGGGCAATACAGGAATAGCATAATTATACTTATAATATATACATGATTACAGAAATTCTCGATAGGAATTCGTACAAAATAATTACTATCAATGTAGCCATACAGGGCTCTAGGGTATCTAAACCTATCCTAGTGAAATAGAGACATCTTCCTGTCTTCGTTCCACCACTACAATCGACTTGTACATTTCTCTTCTCTGTTCTCAGCATATCTTATGTCTCATTCTGTCTAAATTGTTGGTAGGAGAGGGTGAGATTCGAGAGAATCTCAGTAGAAAATAGATACCATAATGCATGCATTATAGATGCTATGTGTATGACATATTAGCTTTAACTAGATGTATGCCCCATAATGACATTTCTGCATGCTCAATGTTTAATGTAACAAAACTATGGCCATAGCAAAAATAGAAATAGAGCTTAATTTATCCAAATATGCTCTACAAAATCAAGTAAAGCAATCACATACATCACTACACAAGTAAAGATATCAAATACGTGCAAGTAAGGTAAGTCCCCTACCTCCAGCCTTTCTCCTCGATTTGTGTGCCCACAACTTAGGCTCTCAACTCGGTCTTACAATTCCAAATATGCCATTTAGACACTTTTATAGTGTTTCTGAAGGTTATATGAGTATATTATGAAAATTTACCAAAATGCCCTGGGACCCCGGCCCGGCCCCGCCGTACCTTGTCCAACTGTACTTTTTCTGAAATTTTGACATAGGCTATTCTAACATATTTTTAAACAAGGAATCCATTTTCAGAATTATAATTATCAAGTTCAATGTCAAATTATAAAATTACCCTTGGCATCCCCACTTTAAGGGTTTAAGGGGTGTTTTCGTAATTATGCTTTTTTGGTCTTTTCTGAAAAAGTGACCAACTGTAACCCCACCTAATTTTCCTTCCTAAACTCAATGGATTGAAAATCCAACATTATGGCCCTCTAACAGCCATGGACAAAATTCTCAAGCACTCCGGGAAAATTAGGGTTTTTGGGTTTCAGCTCCGCAGACGGCGTGTTCCTTTTACTCTTAACCACTTTATTAACTATTACATTAGGTTACAACTACCACTTCGACCCAATTTTGGCAGCATAACCCCTAAGGCATACACATTTCCAAAATTTGAAACAAAGGATAATCCGGTAAAATTTCACCGATTAAATTGTCCACATCAGCCAGAATAAGCAATATTTGAAGTTTCGGAGGTTAACTTAAGCTCCTTCTGGATCTCCTCGATGTGGCCAAAACCCTAGCCTTTGTAACACCAAAGATATTGCTTTAGACACCTCAAACAACATAGAAGAGAAGCTTAGAAGAAAGATTATACATGTTAGCTACGAATTCACTGAAGAAATCAACCTATCTCGTGAGTTTTCTCCTTTCCTTATCTCCTTAAAAGCACACAACTCTCTCTCTCTCTTCTATGGAGCAAGACATTAGTTTTGAAGGAAGGAAGGAGATGACTATTTGTTTTATATCATTTTACTTTATGACACCATTTTTCTATATTATTTAATTATCGAAATTCACAAATTTAACTCTTATGACAAAAACCTTATGTACATGTCATAAAATTCCCTTGAGCTTGATTTAATTTCACCCTCTCTTGGCACATGAGATGGAATCCTTAGGTCATTTGTGGGGGTCCAAATTGACTTCATAACATTTCCTAAGTCACATATATACTTGTGTCACAATTTTCCCATTTTTGGATTTTATGACAATTCTGACAGATTTTTTGTCTTATCTTTGAAAAATCATAACTAAATTTGTAGACATTGTTTTCGAGTGATTACAAAGGCTATAGAACCCTTATTGAGTCTGTTTTCATAGAAAAATACATCCTTTTACTAGCTGGAACCATATCATTCCCAGATTTTAAATCTTTGCATGCTGTTCCAAAAAAGAATCAATTTCCCTGGGAAAATTTCAAAAATTCATAACTCTTTGTATATAGCTCTAATTGAGTCATGTGACCTATCAAATTAAAGCTTAGGATTTTAATTTAACCCTGTCAAATTTAATAATCTTTGCTCATCATTTGGTCTTCCAAAACCTCATTACAAACTCACTACCTCACTTGAAGCAATAAAACGACAAGCACTTGCAACTTCAAAAATTCCATTTTTGTATATAAATTTCCTATACTCTTTAATTCACTATTTTATTCCCTTTAATACCTCAAAGATGTAAGAAAAGTTAGGGAATAAATTTGGGACACCTGCTAAACCGGGGCTTAGCAGTTCAATTAATTCAGGCTTATTCCCAAGCCTCCAATCTCAAAATTCGGGGTATTACATTTCTTCCCCCATTCAATAAATTTCATCCTCAAAATTTGAACGTCTATAACTTGGGGATTAATCCTATCTCATTGTGTAACTCATCCCTAGGTCATGCATACTTATAAAGCATGCACCATAATTTACCTTATATTTGTGGTTGAACTACCTATCAATTCTTACATATTCAGCACATTATGTACTTATGGTTCTCCCAGCCCATTATTGTACTGATTGTCTATCGGGATGCCTCATATGTTATCCTAGGCCTTATTACTTTGTTGGAACACTGCCCCTACATACTTAGTCTTATAACTTATCTCATTCTATTATCACGTGCAGGCTTACAAGCCATGCAACACCATAGTCATATTCCTATCACTAATCTCATATAGTATTCAGCATTCATAATCCATTCCATATGCAGTATGTAGCGTGCAACCAAACACAGGACCCGCTGGTCATTACGCACAGCGATTGGTTACGTAGGCCTCACAGCGTCTTCGGAACTTCACTCGGATTCACACAATCACCTTTTTATTGTCACACCCCAGTCCAGCCCATTGGGTAATCGAGCATGTGACTCGTGGTACTCCTAGTCTGGCCCACTCTGGGGAAGTCGGGAGCTTAAAGGACATATGCTTTTTTATGTAACGGCCCTATCCTCACTGCACCTAAGAGGTCTGTTAGATGTCCCTCACCCCACCTAATGAGGTCTGTTGGGCTAGTGAGTCAGCCATGGTTCACTTCGTTAGGTTCCTCCTATAGTAGAATATCATGCCTCATGTGAGACATGGTACAAAAACTTAACCTCTGAAAGCCAAATCCCACATTTGCTTAAATTCTAGTATGTTTAGTAATGTTCAGTCGGAAACATTCAGAGGCAACCACTGTTGCAACCCCTACTCTTTCTGTACCTCAGTTGAATTCCACTTGACCTTCGTAGTAACACACAATCGTTCATAGAGAATGCAATAATGTATATGCCTTGCACCATATAATGCAATATTATACCAATATATAACTCAGTTCAGTCGGAAATATGTTCAGAGCCAACCACTATTGCAACCCTTACACATTCCGTACCTCAGTCTTTAACTGGACATATCAGTGTACCCATAGGCACTATTCATCAGTGTACCCAAAGGCACTGCCCGTAGGCATTATTCATCAGTGTACCTAAAGACACTATTCATTAGTGTACCCAGAGGCACTATGTATCATGCATATTACAGTAGATGGCAAATACAAAGCATATAAACAACCACATAGTGTATGAAGGATAAAGTTACTACATTGACCTTTCCTAAATAACATTGGATTTCAAATCTTCCCCTGGTCTATATTCAGTTGCATCTCTCATAGCTCATTACTATAATCCTTGATCATTGATCCTTTTTTGATGTTCTGCTAAAATGCCAAAGATTTACTATATTGGGTCAGGTTCTAGCTTCTTGACCCTGCCCAGCATCTGTACCTCCTGGTCTCATCACCTTTATCTTTCGCTATATGAAACAAAGAAGAAGTAAGCATCTCATAATCATAAGGGCTTTTCTGTCATTGCACAATGTGTTGGGTACACAAGGACTCCTAAAATAATGTATAACAAGTGTTTACAGTGGTCAGGGAAAGCCTGTAACAACCTATAGTCATCTGAACTACTGTACAGCATGTTCTTGTCTTCTTTTATAACGCGACATAACATGTACAACAAACTTCCCAGGGTGTCACCCATCATGGCATTTCCCTGGGTTGAGCATCTTTAACATTCGTGAACCCGTGGCAAAACACAGATACAAGCTTATCTGCTCTTGACTACTGGTACCCTTAGACATCCATTGTCTCAAACGTCATGCCAGCTACCTCTGGTTGATTAAATACTGTGTTTGTACCTTGGCCTTGGTCGTACCTGCTTCCTCATGTTTCATAATATCCTTAAACCATCCTTAGTTCAAAATTGCACCACTTACTGCCTTCAGGTATTCTCTAAACTTTTGGGGCTGATTCACAGAAAAGGGGTAGTTCACTTTTCTAGTAACCCACTCGGTGCGTATCTCCTTTTACCATGTAATCAAGACCTCATCAGTATACTATCCTGTTGCCAAAACCGTCGCTCTTCTAGAACCACTTGGGCTACTTGCAGTGGAATATTAATGTGCGGTTCAGTGGGCAGCATAGGGATAGCATAATTATACTAATAATATGTACTTGATTACAAAAATTCCTGATAGGGATTCGTACATAATAATTACATCAATGTAGCCGCATAGGGCTCTAGGGTATCTAAACCCATCCTAGTGAAATGAAGACATATTTCTGTCTTCGTTCCACCACTACAATCCACTCATACTTTTCTCTACTTTGTTCTCAGCATATCTTCTGTCTCATCCTGTCTAAATTTTTGGTTGGGGAGGGTGAGATTCAAGAGAATCTCAGTAGGAAATAGATACCATAATGCATGCATGATAGATGCTATGTGTATGACATGTTAGCTTTAACTAAATATTTGCCCCATAATGACATTTCTGCATGCTCAATGTTTCATGTAACAAAACTATGGCCACATCGAAAATAGATAAAGAGCTTTATTTATTCAAATATGCTCTACACAATCAAGTAAAGCAATCACATACATTACTACACAAGCAAAAATATCAAATACATGCAAGTAAGGTAAGTCCCTTACCTATAGTCTTTTCTCCTTGATTTGCGTGCCAGCAACTCAGGCTCTCAACTTGGTCCTACAATTCCAAATGTAACATTTATACGCTTCCATAGTGTTTCTGGGGGTTATATGAGTCTATTATGAAAATTTATCAAAATGCCCCTAGGACCCCGCTAGCCCCACCCGTACCCAATCTGACTGTACTTTTCCTAACACGAGTAATAAATTCTCCTGATGTTGCCTCGAGTTCATGATAATCGTCTACACGAGGTAGTCTGTTGAAGGTGGTCTCGATGTCATCAAAGTACCTTGAACATAAATACAGGACCTCATCCCCTATATAACCTTCAGCTATAGAACCTTCTGGCCAAGCCTTATTCCTCACGTAAGATTTCATTTTCCTAAGAAACCTATAAAGTTAGCAAGGGAAAAATGATACAAAATGCTCAAAAAAGCAACTAACAAATATAAGAACTATTAATGACGCACATATATAAAATGAGTACCTCTCAATAGGATACATCCATCTGTATTGAGCTGGGCCAGCGAGCTTTGTTTCATGAACAAGGTGGACTTTAAGGTGAACCATCACAGTGAAAAAGGGCAGAGGAAAGAGCATCTCAAAATGACAAAGTATAAGAATAATTTTGGGCTGCAGCTGATCGAGCTCCTCAACAATCAAGACCTTGGAACACAACATCCGAAAGAAAGAACAAAGGTCCACCAAAATGATTGACTCATTGGAAGGAAGTGTATTATTTATAGCCAGTGGAAGTAACTGTTGCATAAGCACATGTGAGTCATGACTCTTTAGGCCATCAACCTTTCGAGCCTGCATGCTAATACAGTGTGAAATGTTGCTTGAATACCCATCTAGAACTTTTATGTTCTTCAATGTCACGAGGAAAACTTCCTTTTTCGGTTTTGTGAGGGTGAACTTTGCCAGCTGAAATTTGTCATGCTCATCTGGCCATGCATCTTCACAAACTCCCATGGCACATAAATCTTTCCTCGCTTGAAGATGATCTTTTGACTTTCCTGGTTCGTTAAGCAGCGTATATAGCACATTGTTGCATACATTTTTTTCAATGTGCATGACATCAAGACTATAGTGAAGTAAATTAGAATTCTAATATAGAAGAGTGAAGAAACTGCTTATCTTCCACCATTGCTGAGGCGCAGAAGTCTTACCCCTCTTTCGGCCTACTTATGCTGCATCGTCGCTTTTTCCGAACTTGAATTCAATAACTTCAAGCTGCTGTAAGATGTCTGAGCCGGATAGAGTCTGAGGTGGCCCTTTTGTTACTAGTTTCCTATTGAAGCGATTATGTTGCAATCTAAACTTGTGCCTTCCATCGAGAAACCTCCGATGCCCCATAAAGCACCACTTCCGACTGTGGGGAAGGCACATTGCGTCAGAGTCAAAATTGCAAGCTAGACAAGCTGAGCCAATATGCACATTCCACCCGGATAATGTTCCAAGGACAGGAAAGTCACTAATCGTCCACATCAAGGCTGCACACAAGTTGAACAATGTCTTCCCAAAGACGTCATATGTCTTGATGCCAATATTCCACATGTCAAGCAATTTCGCAATAAGCGGTTGGAGATACACATTGATGTCATTACCCGGTGCCTTTTTTCCTGGAATGATCATAGACAAAATGAAGGAGCTTTGTTTCATACACATCCAGGGGGTAAATTGTAGGGAACTAAGACTACCGGCCAAATACTGTAACTTGTGCTAAGTTTCCCAAGTGGATTGAAACCGTCGATTGCCAAAGCAAGTCTAACATTTTGGGGGTCAGCAGTGAAAGATGGAAAGTCTTTGTCAAATGTTTTCCAAGCGTCTACATCTTGAGGATGTCGTAATTTACCATCTTCATTCTTATCAACCTCATGCCACCTCATATGCTCCACCATTTTAGATGACATAAACAATCTTTGTAAGCGCGGCTTTAAAGGGAAGTATCTGAGAATCTTTGTAGGTTTCTTCTTCTACTTTTTTCCTTTCCAAATTATCTTGTACCTCGATGTGTGACATCGCTTACAAGTCTGCCTGTTATCATCATCTCCCCAATACAACATACAATCGTTGGGGCATGCATCAATTTTTTTGTAGTTCAAGCGCAATCTGTTAATAATCTTCTTGGCCTTGTAGAACATCATGGGATTCTCTTATCTGTGATTCCACACAAGCACTTGATATGATACAACTTGATCAAGAAAGATAATTTAGAGTATTTTCGACAAACTTGATATAAAGGATGATCTGCTTCATCCATCAAGCTGAAAAAATCCTGAGTGGCTTCATTCTGCATGAATACAGGCTCTGAGCCCTGCACTTCTTCATTGAAGTTGTCGTCATGAACACCAAATGCATCACGCACAGCATCATTCACAGGATCATCTTCATCTAGTTGAACTCTTACTTGCGAACTTCGAGGAAGAGCATCATCATATCTCATACTGGCCTTCTCACAATGAACTGCTCAGAAAGTATAGTCTTCCAGGATTTGCTTCAAAAGCAAATGTTCCTTAACAACATGTCGTGCATGCAACTTCTTGAACTTGCATCTCCGACACAGACAGACGATCTTGCCGTTACAGCTTGCGTGAGTGAATGCGAAATCCAAGAAATTTTTTAATCGGTACAAATATTCCAGAGAATTGTGTGGCAACCTGATCCATGACTTATCCATAGCTACTAGTAAGAGAGAAGAAAGTATAGTGAAGAAGATGAGTAAATAGAGAATGACGAATGCATGGAACCTTATATTCTGAATTTCCAACGTTTAATATTTTATAGCAGTTCAGAAACCGCTACAATAACCGCTACCGTATTACAACTTTGTAGTGGTTATATGACTAAAACCGCTACCAATTTTCAAGCCATTAGAATCAAATTGAAGAATTTGTTTTAACCTTGTAGCGGTTATATTCAAATCCGCTACTAATATATATTTGTAGCGGTTATACATTCTTAACAGCTACAAATTTTTGGCGGTAGAATAATTTTGAATTTCAAATAATTTACATTTGTAGCGGTTATTAGAAAACAACTGCTACAAAATATTTATGAACGTTGGACAATTTTAAAACTAAAATTTGTTCTCAATTTGTAGCGGTTATTCTTGTAAACCGCTACAAATTTGAACAAAGTGGGGGAGAAATTCAAAATTGAAATGTTGAATATTTGTAGCGATTATTCATGTAACCGCTACAAATATTCAACATTTCAATTTTGAAATTCCATCCCACATTTCATTACATTTGTAGCGGTTTGCACTCATAACCGCTACAAATATTGTTCAAATATTTGTAGCGGTTTGATTATAAAACCGCTACAAATATATATAATTAATTTTTTTGTTAGTTTTATAAATATAAATAAAATTGTTGCAAATGCAACACAAATTTAACAACACGGTTTAAAAATATAAATATAACTATGGTACAAATGTTTCAAAAAGAAAAAATAAATATATCCTAAACTAAGTAGCAGGAGGCTGATCATCTGGTCCTCCCTCAGATGGGGCTCCCTCAAGTACTGGTGGATCGGTGCGTTGGGCAGAGTTAACAGCACCATCATCAGTAGCAAGAGAAGGAGGAGGAGGAGGAGGCTGGACGACAAATAGAGGGACAGGGGAACCTGTGGTTGTTGCTCGTCCAGGAACAGGCGACTCTACGAACGTTCGAGTATGAAGTTCGTGATATCACACCACTGCGCATGCTGAGCATAGTAGAAATCGACCTGTTGCTGCATCTGCTACCGCTGCATTTGGTGTATCTGCTGCTGCTGCTGAGCCACTGCAGCCAGTGTCCAGACGTCTGTGATCTAGAGCTGCTAGCCTCCTGCCGTAGGCCATGCTAGGTCTGGCGCCGATCCCCATCCCCCGCATGCGTCTGTGGTGCTCGGCCTGACCCAGACCCGCCTTTAAAGGAGACGTGGGGTCCACAGATCCCTGTGACTCCTCGGCTTGGGTCTCTAGTAGCTCAGCCTGAGACTGCTGTATCAACTCTTGCCATTTTATGAAACAATTACTTATTAGCATTGTTTATAATAAAGATGGTTTTATAGACAATATAATAATGAAATCACTTACAATGGCCGCCTTTACCTGCTGAGAGGTCAAAGTCCTGTCACGGTGTCTGTGTGTGATAGCGAACAACTCCCACAACCCGTCTGACAGTTCTCCTGCTGTGCGTTCCTCTCTTAAAATAATTACAAAATTCAATTAGTATTATAAAAACATGTACATTCTTTATAATATGAAATAACAAGCTAAAAGTAATTGATATTGTGAAAAGTTACTAGCTTGCTGTAAGTGACAGCAAAGGTCTTCGATCCTGCTGTGTGGTGGATTGTCTGCTGCCCACGGCACCTCATGTTCCTTTGAGAAACCGCCTGGAAAAGAAATAATATTAAATGTATTAAAACAATATAAAACATTTATAATTAATTAAATCATAAAATTAATTAAATTTAAATTATAATTTAATAATTATCAATTACAAAATTATATATAATTAATCTAATAAATACATTACCTGCCCCCCAGCGCTCCTCCTGAATTGGACGAAATTGGCCCAGTTGTTCAACGGGACGCCGTCCGAGACGTTCTTGATCAACTGCTCCAGAGTCATCGTCCCATCCTTATCCATATTGTAGAAGAGATGATTCGTCCTGTTTCTCCAGTCGTCACCCATCTTCTTCAGCGTGTACCTCTTCCGGTTGGCCCGGACGGCAAACATCAGCTGTAAAAAAATTAAATATGAATAATTAAAAACAAGACAATTAAAGAGTATTAATTAAATAGAATTAATTACAAAAAATATAGTATAATTAAATACTATTAATTACCTGTAGCGATTAAATAGAAAAATTTATTTATCTTGGATCTGCACCTCAAACCCAGTAGACCGCAAAGACGACCCTCGTGGGTTGTTCTGCTCCTGCGCCTCCTCCTCATCGAGGAACTGCTCCATCTCTCTTATCCCAATCGGGATCTCAAAGTTCTCATTCGCATCATAGTCATCGACGCTGATATCTCCCTCTCCCAGATCAGGCACTTCTAGTGCTGTCGACTCCTATGGGACCGTCTGCGATGGCTATGGTAGGCACTTCTAGTGCTGTCGACTCCTATGTCGACTCCTATGGGACCGTCCCTCCCATTGCCCCCTCCCAGAATCCGTCTGGGGACCTCGGGCTCCTTCCCCTTGTCCATCCCAGAAGCCATATCAACTACAAAAATTCAAAAAAAAAAAAGATTTAGTCACATTTATATGTAAACTTATAATAAAAATAAAATAAGTATTGTCTATACCTCAAGTGATAATGAGAAATGCTAGAGAGAAAACTCTGACAAACGTCACAAAGCTCAGATCTAAAGGAAAACTCTTAGAAAAACTTCAGAAAACAAAATGGCCAAATGGGAAAAAGAAGATGCGGCGCGCCTTTTATAGTTGAGGATTTTTGTAGCGGTTATTGAAAAAACCGCTACATCAACCGCTACAAAGAAACTAGGGCGGAAAAACTTTGTAGCGGTTATGAAATAACCACTACAAATGTGATGACCCTTGAAGTTCTGTAGCGGTTATGAAAGCATAACCACTACAAATGTGATGACCCTTGAAGTTCTGTAGCGGTTATATTTCCAGAGTCGCTACAAATAGGCGACCTTTGGTATTTTGCTGCGGTTCAATTCGTAGTAACCGCTACAAAAAAATGATACACTATTGGCGCGGATCGGTGGCACAAGTGGTGTGAACTTTGTAGTGGTTTATATGTTGTAACTGCTACAAAATAACTACGGCAAAGTTCAGTAGGAAACTCACTCCATATTTGTAGCGATTATTTCCTATTAACTGCTACAAATAACGTTGCTAATCTTTTGCGCCACTTGGAGCGTAGGTTGCCACTATAATATTGTAGCGGTTTATGTTTAAATGGCTACAAATGTCAACATTTGTAGTATTTAACATTAACCGCTACAAATTCACCGTTGCGAAATCCCTTTTTTTTGGTAGTGAATCATCAATGAGAAGATTTTTTTTTAATTTTCATTTTTATTTTTTTTCCTTTTAATGATGATTGCCAATTTGGACACCGATCATCATCAGTGAGAAGATTTTTTTTATTTATTAATTTTCCCTGATAATTGCCAATTTAGACACCAATTATCATCAATGAGAGGAATTTCTTTTATTTTATTTTATTAGTATTTTAATTTTTGAGTGAGGCCTGGACAAAATAGGGTATTCACACAAAGTTTAACATTTTCAAAAATTTAGATATGGGTTTGACTTTGCTCAATGACTTGAAAGTGAGGAGGACTAGTTGCTTCAACAGATTCCTTGTCTGTTTCATCTACCTGGCTACTGTAATTTCCATTGCAGTAGAAAGCTAAACACTAATCAAGTGATCAAAGAAAGCTTCCATTGTTAGATTCTTTGTACGTAAAGTAAAGTTTCAATCTGGTGAAACTAAACAGAGGCACTGCATTCAATATGGCACTGGCCGTCAAAAGGGCTTTGATTGAGAGTAAAGTAAATGACATGAATAATTTCGGAATCTTCTACGAACTCGACCTCCCAATAGAGCCAAAAGCTGAATAATAACAGGGAACAGAAAATAAACTAAATATAATTCATCTGAACGTAAAAAGGGATTTATTAAAGATGTAAAATAAACCAGTCATATTAAGAAAAGTTTAATACTAAGATTTCAATCTAGATGGAGTACCATCTCCCCCCTCCAGATACAGTTTGTTCGAAAAGGAAGTCAAATGATAGTCAGATTTCAAATATATCATACCAATGAATGAATTTGATGCATAAGAAAGACAGAAAACAGGAGAAATACACACAGATAGCTCCAATTAAAATTGAAAATTGACAAGTTATATGTGCATCATTTCTGATTTCTGACTAGACTAAAGGTAAATTAATCTCCAGACACTTCAAGATTCTTAGAAATCCGAAGTGCTCTCAAATGAAAACAAGATGTCATCACGACATGAAAATGTACCGCATACGTACACTTTATTATACAAGTAACTTACAAGTTTTCATCAACTCACCACTCTTCAATTCTCACCTTTAATTTCCTTGCCTATTTGCAAACCCAAGTTCTTCGTCAACTAAATGAATCAACGAGTTCGTTCTCATATATGTTCAATCATATCATGAATGCTAAACCTATGTCTTTTCCCTCTTCTTGTTGGACATTGAAAACGGCATCGTATAAATAAGCGAGGCAAATTCATCGAACATGAATAAAAGCGCTTGATTGTGACCTTAATGTCATTTAAGGATAGCATCTTTACTTCTTTAGTTATATTACAAATTTATCATCTGATTCAAAGGCCTTAGGTAAACTAGTGCGTGTTTTCTAACCTTGTCTCTTTAGAATTTTTTTTACATTTATTGACATGTTAGTTAACTTCTTTCCAACAGATCAATATAAAAAAACTAATAACTTATATACTAATCTGACCAAACAAAGCCCTTTCATATAAACAATAGTTAATTTAACATGACTAAGAGTAGTTAAAAATGAAAACTTCATCATCTAATTCAAGATTTAAATCAATAACTTAGGCATATGTTTCTTATTCATCTATATGTAGCATGATGAGTTGGTTCGCAAAGAAGTGCCAAAGGAAAACCTTATGATGGGTCCACAACAACCCAGAAATTGGTAAACCAAACTTATTATGTAAAATAAGTTTATATATTTAGGAATTCATCCCGTTATTTAGGTAAAATAATAAAAAAGTGATGCGGAGATATGCCTCTCATATAATACATATCCCAAAAATGCTGTTATGAATTCATCCCTTGTTTAACAAAGCAATGGTATGAACAACACTAGGTCATGTAAAATGCTGTTATAATTCTTATAAAAAATGTTGATATAGTTCACATAAAAATTGGTTCATGTAATTCTGAGGGATTTAAACATTAGATCCATTTAAAGGCAGCCAACAAGTCAATTTGTTTTTTTTTTTGGGCCAGTAAGCCAACAAGTCAATTTAATTGCTGAGTACGCACATAAAAGCATTATAACAATCTTCACAATAGACCGATACTTGTTTAGCGATTTAATTTCACACTTAGGTTCATGCATGTATAGTAGATGCAATATCATTCTTTAGTACACAACAGTTACCTTCTTTCTCTGTTTTAATATATATCGAGTTAGCATTTAATTTTATAAAATAATGATAGAAAGGAAAAAAAACTGTCTGCCAAAAGGGAAAAAAAGGCAAAAACATTAAATTTGATGAGAATTTTATGCATATGGAAATGAATGCAATTGATTAAAAAAGGTCATGTAACACTCCAAATTTTATTCACCAATAATATATTGTAATTATTTTATATATTCAATAAAATGGTGAATATTTACGGCCAAAGGAATTAAATATTAAAAATTGAAAGGTGAACAGTGCTTCCAGTGAAATTTCCTACGAGGTAGTGAGCTTGTCATGAGATTTTTGAAGACTAAATGATGCGCAAAAATTTTAAAATTTTACAGGGTGAAGTAGACATCCTAAGCTTTAATTTGATAGATCATTGGAATCAATTGAAGTTATATACAAAGAGTTATGAATTTTTGAAGTTTGCCACCCGAAATTGATTATTTTCTGGAACAGCATGTAAAGATTAAAAATCTGGGAATGATATACTTCCAACTAATAAAAGGCTATATTTTTCCTCGAAATTAGACTCAATAAGGGTTCTATAGCCTTTATAATCACTCCAATACGATGTCTACAAATTAAGTTATAATTTTTCAAAATTAGAGCAGAAAATCTGCCAGAATTGGCACTATTCCAAAAATTGGAAAATAAAATGTGTAGGCAATTGTGTAAATTATAGAATAAGGAACAAGAGGGAAAATAATTATTTGGCTCATAAACATACCAAATGGCATCATCTAAAGCCAAGGGATTTAAATAAGATTTTTTTTAGTTGAGCACATGTTCAATTAGGCATAAATAATATTATCTTATACATATGGTTGGAGAAAAGCCCAATTGGGATTATGAAGGACCCATATGGCTTCTTGTATATGCTAAGGCTTTGTTTGGTTGGAGGTTTTATTAATTTAGGTCAGGTTGGAGTGGGGTTGGAGATTAAAAATAGGTGTTTGGTTGGAAAGAGGTTATGTTAGGTGTGGGAGGTTTTTTTATCCTCTAGTGGTAACCTTCCCCACTTTACAAAACCTTCAAATTTGGGATTTTTTCTAGGTGAGAAAATATTTGTGTCCAATTGTGACTAAATTGCCCATGGCAATTTTTTAAAATTTCAGCACTGCCCTCCTAGTGATTCTTCTTCTTTATTCGATTTGGACAGAGAGCTGGGGGGTGACTAAGCTCTGGGTTGTCTTCCTTGATCTCTCACCTTCCCCACCGCCGCACCTCCATAGCCATCGGTCCCCTCCCACCTTCATCACTTGAGCCTTCACCGTCAGCCTTCGTCGTCCGATTTGGGAAGAGGAGGAGAGTTGCCGTGAGCTAAAACAGAGGAAGCTCGACCTCTCTATCACTCTCAAATCCCCCATTGCCTTCACCTTCCTCACTTCCACCATCGACGCCATCACCAACTTCATCACTCTCTTCCACCGAACCACCGTCAAGACACCATCGGTGTCGCCACTGGAGTTCCAGAGATCAGATTGAGCCTCTTGGGAAGAGAAAAGTGGTTGTGCAACCAATATTGTTGATGCTTCTTTGACAATTGATGGGATTTTCTATGTTATTGACCCTGAATTTGCTAAGCAAAATGTATACAACCCAAAACAAGGACTTGATTCTTGGGTGACATCGATTTTATTGCATTCTACTTTCATCTGTGTTTATTATTAATTCGCATAGCCAATTGTTAGGTAATTTGCTTTGGTGATATACATGCTACAACTACAACTAGAGTAAAACATACTTGGACTTGTTGTATTGTAAAGGGGTCACTTTCGTGTGAGACATGCCAATGACTAACTTGCTTATTTATTCCCTCTTTATTTTTGGACTAAGGATAATGAGCATCTTTGTCATGAAGTTTTTAAAGCCGAGAGAGAGACATTGATAGACAAACTCGCGTACATTTGTTAATTTGAGGAGTGCAAATGCCTGCGCCTTTTGTTTTGTTGAGGATTCTGGTGGTTTTATTTTGATTTATAAGTCCTTTAATTTTAAGATTATCGGGGATTGAAAAATCTTGGGTTACCGGGTTTTTCTTTAGTTGTTAGTTTGATGTCAATTTTCAAGCTTCAGCTCATCTTTAGATGAATTGTTTTGTTTGTTGAAATGATCTTGAAGTATCATTTCATCATAAACGCTGTGGTGATTCAGCACTGAGGATAAGAAAGAAGAATTTGTTAAAGTCACACTAACACACACATGGGCATATGTGTGTGTGTGTGTGTGTGTTATTGTTGGGGGAAGATTTATGTTTCTACTAGTATATTCTGATTAGTTTATTTTCTATAGTCTTGTTAGAAGGTTTAGTCTTGTTTTTCACCCTTTCCCAGTTTTCTTCTGTGATGGTTTTTCTGGTTTTGTGATTTAGAGTCAGTTTTAAATAAAGTAATTACCCATACAACTTTTGATAAGGCGAGTTTCCCTGATTATCATCTAACAAATTTTCAACTTTGTTAGAATTCAAACATGGGTAATTTTTTTAGCAGGCTATTCATATTTTGTTTTTTTTTAAAGGGTTAAGGTGCAAAAATAGCAAAGAACTATTTCGCTAAGTGCACTCAGCACAATTAACTATTTTTGGGTGCAAAACTAGACATCAACAATATTTTTGGGTGCAAAAGTAGCAAAGCCGTTAACTCAGGATAACTTCCGTTACTTTAATATAATTTTAGAATGGTTAAGGTGCAAATTTAGCAACAAACTATTTTCTTATGAACACCCAACACAATTATTTTTCACACGAGCATTTACAAAACAAATATGGGCATTTACACAGGAGCATTTACATTAATGATCTTGCTTTTTTCATAAGAGCATTTATAAGACAAATAAAGGGATTTAAAAGAATCCGGGGAATTAAAAAATTTTGGTATTTCATATATCTATCTTGTAAATGCCTATATTTATCTTTCAACTGACAAAACCTAACTTTTACTTGACTGAATGGAGTGCAATAAAATTTTGTTAACTCACTGTATTCTTTTAAATCTCTTTGTTTTATCTTGTAAATTCTCTTATTAGAAAATTGGTGGCACCCATATTTTCTAAAAGGGTTAAGTTAAAAATTTAGCAATGAATTATTTCCCTATGGGCACTAACGCAATTGTTTTTTTTAAGAGCATTTATAAGACAAATATGAGCATTTACATAAGAGCATTTACTTTTTTTCTAATAAGAGAATTTACAAGACAAATAAAGAGATTTAAAAGAATACAGTGAGTTAACAAAATTTTGCTGCACCCCATTCGGCCAAGTAAAAGTTAGGTTTTGTCAGTGGAAAGATAAATATAGGCATTTACAAAATAAATATATGAAAGACCAAAATTTTTTGATTCCCCAGATTCTTTGAAATCCCTTTATCTGTCTTATAAATGCTCTTATGAAACAAATAAAGTAAGATCATTAATGTAAATGCTCCTATGTAAATGCTCATATTTGTCTTGTAAATGCTCGTGTGAAAAATTATTGTGTTGGGTGTTCATAAGAAAATAGTTTGTTGCTAAATTTACACCTTAACCATTCTAAAATTATATTAAAGTAACGGAAGTTATCCTGAGTTAACGGCGTTGCTACTTTTACATCCAAAAATATTGTTTATGTCTATTTTTGCACCCAAAAATAGTTAATTGTGCTGAGTGCACTTAGCGAAATAGTTCTTTGCTATTTTTACACCTTAACCCTTTTTTAAATGCAGTTTCAAACCTCAGTTGATAAAGACAGGTTCCAGTGACAGATCAAAGGATCAAAGGATAAAACAGATCAGTAGGTTATATATCTAAATCATATTGTTTGAGTAATACCTATAATTCTTAATTGTATCTTTGATGTGATGCCTGTTTCATTTAATTATTGCAGACTCTCCGCAGGCTTGCTCAAAATATTTTGTAACTTACTATAGTTGCGTTTTCTATTGAGAAATAATGCGTATTATTTTTTTCTGGAGTATTACATAGTTTAGTAATCTGTTTTGTTACAAAAGGCTGATGCGTTCTTCTCTTTTAATTTGCTGAAGGTTGGATACACACCTGATTACTTGTTCCTTCTTCAAACAATTTTACGGGCAGATGCCCAGGTAAGCAGTTTCATTAAATGCAAATATTTGAAGCTATCATGTAGAAGCCTGTTCTGTGAGATTTGTTACTTTTGTTGTGCACTTAATTTCTGTTGTAGTGAAACCTGATTAAGTTAGTACCAATCATGAATGTCGGTTAATGCTGCAAATTGGAAACTTTCCTTCTGGGATTCTGTCACAGATTCTAAAGTGGGAGCTTTTAAGTTCTCTTTCTAGGGAGGCAAGAAGCACAACTCAATTTTGCTAATCCACAGTTCAATATGATAAAAATTAACATTTTGATTTGTTATTTCATTAAATGTACTTTCATCTTTGTACGTTACGGAATTATCATATTCATGATGATCACCAATTCTTGGCGATCTGCTGTAGTTTAAAAAAAAAAAATGTTATTCATTAAATGTACCTTAATATTTTACTCGCACGTCCAATTCTATACCATTTTATCTCCTTGATGTATATAATTCATATCTCATTAAAAAAAAAAGATATATATGATTCATACCATCACGAGTTACTTTTTATTTTATTTTATTTTCACATTGAGCGTACCAATTTAAAATGTTAATATATGACACTATAATCGTAGCAAAAGTAAACAATACATTTAAAAAACCATAGCAAAACTACAAATTATAAAAAAGATTGAATTAATAATTTTGAGTTGAATTACAGATAGCAAAATCATTTCTACTACCATTAATTAATAGTTAGTTTCACCGCATTAAATAATTATTTTCTCACTTTTTTTTCTATAAACAAGGATGTTTTTTAAGAGTAAGTTATATTTTTTATATATATTTATGGTCTTTTATTAATTTAAATCCAATTTTTTTAATTATAACTCATCTTTATGTATTATAAAAAGAGAAGAATATGTGAAAGAAGTGTATATAATTGTTAGAATAATTATTTTATAAATAATAATTTTACAAATAATTATTATTAATAAATACATTCTAAAAGAAGAAGGAAAATATGTAGAAGGGCATTTTTGTTCACTTATAATTAACTCCCCTAACCTAACCTCCTGAACCAAATAAGATACCAAACCTCCCATACCCTCTTCTTGAATCAAACAACATTATAACCTCCTCTACATAACTTAAATAAACCTCACCTAACCTAACATCCGTTGAACCAAACATAGCCTAAAGGAAGTGAAGAATTTGGTTCAATTGCAATAAGACTTTATGACCTAAGTTGGTAAGAGATAATGACAAAGTACAAAAGCTTATGTCATATTTCATTAACCTACCATTTATTAATTAAGGGAAATGTAAGATATTTTTAAAAAGGTTATGCTTCATCTTTCCTTGCCATTCTTCATGCCTAAGAGCGAGAGAGAGAGAGAGAGAGAGAGAGAAGCTTAAGAAAGCTTAGGGTTAGAGAGAAGGAGGAAGAAGAAAGCTAAGGTAAGCTTCGTGATTTTTTAAGATTGGCTTCCAAACTTGTATAAGCTTCCTCTCTAATCTCTTTTTCTTCATAAAACCCATTGTTTAGCAAGCTCATCTCAAGCTTAAGGAGAGAGGAAGGGCACGCCTAGAGAAAGAGAGTGAAGAAAAGAACTCAAAAGGTAACTTCAAAAATCTTAAATCCTTGATAGTATGTGGTTGTTGTTGATGTTTGTGGTTGGATTTGGTGATTGTTGGTTAAGTTTGTAAATTTGGAAAGTCATAATCCTAAGGAGTTATGCTGCCCAAAATTCCTCAAATCATGGTTAGTATGTGTTTAAATGGTTTAATAAGGGATTAGGAGGAGTAAGGTTTAGGTGTTGAAACACAAAATTGCATTTTTTTCCTTTTCCCTTAACATGTTTCGGCGAAGAGGAGTTCATGAGGAAGGAGTTGGATTTTCATAAATATGATGATTCCGTGGTGCTTAGAAGGGAAAATTAGGTGGGGGTTATAGTTGGTCACTTTTTGGGAAAAGCCCGAAAAAGTATAATTACGAAAACGCCTCTGAAACCCTTAAAGCAAGGTTGCCAAGGGCAATTTCATCTTTTGGCAGTGAATTTGGTAATTCTGAGTTCAGAAATGGATTCCTTGGGCAAAAATAAATCAGAATAGTCTGGGTCAAAATTTTGGGAAAAGTACGATCAGACCGGGTATGGCGGGGCAGGAGTCCCGGGGGCATTTTGTTAAAGTTTCACCATAGACTAATATTACAACCAAAAATACTATGGAAGTGTCTAAATGGTACATTTGAAATTGTAGGACCAAGTTGAGAGCTAGTCGGTGGCATGCATTATGAGGCACGTTATTCAAGGATTAGAGCAGGGCAATTAATGTAGGGAACTTATCTTTCCTACATGTATTTGATATTTGTGCTTGTGTGTTGATGCATGTTATTGCTTTCCATGATTATATGAAACATATATAAATGATTGAAGCTCTGTTTCTGTTTATACTTCGGCCATAGTTTTGTTGCATGAAACATTGAGCACGCAGATATGTCATTGTGTAAGCATGAATTATGTAATACAATCATGTCATGCATTAATCATTTATCTTGCATGCATATTGGTATTGTTTTCCTACTGAGATTCTCTTGAATCTCACCCTCCCCTACCAACAAATTAGGCAGGTGAAAACAAGCGGTTTACTGAAAGCAGGGAAGAGAACTACATGGGAGGAATGCAGTAGCGAAACGAAGATGGAAAAATGTCTCCGTTTCACTGGGACGGTTTTAGATATTCAAGTAGCCCTGTGTGGCTACATTGATGGTGATTATTATGTATGAACCCTTATGTGGAATTTCTGTAATCATGTACATATTACCAGTATATTTATGCTATTTCTATGTTGTCCACCGAACTGCGTATCATTTTCCGCAAATACTCTGAAAAAAGTGAAAATAAGATAAAGGGTTGACAAGTCCTCCATGTAATACCCCGAATTTTAGGATTGGAGGCTTGGGAATAAGCCTACATTGAATGAACTACTAAGTCCCGATTTAGTAGATGGTGCAAATCTATTCTTTAATGTTCCTTATATCTTTGGGACATTAAAGAAAATAAAATGGTTAATTTTGAAGAAAGTGATTATGCTTACGGTGAAATCGCCTATGAGGCAGTGAGTTTGTCATATGATTCTGTATGACCGAATGATGAGAAACAATTATGAAATTTTACAGGATGGAAGTAGACATCTTAAGCTTTAATTTGATACGTCATATGACTCAATTAGAGCTATATACAAAAAGATATGAATTTTTTAAGTCAGCACAGAAAAACTGGAAATTTTCTAGAACAGTATGCAAAGATTGAAATTCTGGGAATTTTGTGATTTCACTCAGAAAAAGTATATATTTTTCCATGAAACTATACTCAATAAGGGTTCTATAGGCTTTGAAATCACTCTAATTAGATTTTTCTAGAATTAGTTATGATTTTTCAAAAATTGGACAGAAGTCTGCCATAATTTTGTAACAATCCGAAAATGGAAAAATAATTATTGGAAAATTATAATATTTTATCATCTTCCTCCTTCCATTTTCGTCAGTTTTGCTGCAACAAGAGAGAGGAAGTGTGAAATTTTAGAGAGAGAAAAGGGGAGGAAAAAGCTTGCAAAGGTAAGTGTTATTTCTTCAGTAAATCGGTTTCTAATGCGTATAACTCCGTTCCTAAGCTTCCTTTGCATATGATTTAAGGTTTGGAAGCTCATCTTTTGGTGTTTCAAGGGTTAGGGTTCAGCCATCTTGAGAAAAGTTAGTAGGGAACTTACCTCTCCTGCATGTATATGATATTTGTGTTAGTGTGTTGATGCATGTTATTGCTTTGTTTAATTATGTGAAATATGTGTGAATGATATATTTGACATTGTAGGATCGAATATGTAGCCCCGAGTTGTTTGCAAGTAGATCGAGGCACGCATTTCAAGGCGGAAAAGGGTTAAGGTAGGGGACTTACCTTATTTGTATGTATTTGATATCTTTGCTTGTGTAGTGATGTATGTGATTGCTTTACTTGATTGTGTAAAGCATGCTTGAATAAATAAAGCTCTGCTTTCGTTGTGGCCATAGTTTTGTTACATGAAACATTGAGCATGCATAAATATCATTATGGAGCATGCATCTAGATAAAGCTAACATGTCATACACAGCATCTATCATGCATGCATTATGGTATTTGTTTCCACTACAAGAAAAAATGGTTTTAACGTCTGAAAAATGAGGGACATCTATCTGAGGGTCATGGAAAAAAACGTCAATAACGTCCGTAAATGAGGGACGTCTAAAGGCAGACTTTAGACGTCCCCAGTTATACTGGGGACATCTAAAGTCCCCATTAGACATCCCCAGTTTCACCTGGAGAAGTCTAAAGTGGGACTTTAGACGTCCCCAGATGGAACTGGGAACGTCTAAGGTTGCCTTTAGACGTCCCCAGTTCCAACTGGGGACGTCTAAGGGGACCTTTAGACGTCCCCAGTTTTAACTGGGGACGTCTAAAGTGTCGCCTCCCACTCTACCACGTCCCTTTTTATTTAAGGACGTTGAAAGTTTTTTTTTTTAAATGGCCTTTTATATATTGCACTGTCTGAAAAATGTAAACTGCAGAAATAGGATTCCAACAACAGAATAAAACAACAGCAGTTCAGCAGAATGGAAACAACAACTTGAAACATAGTGATCAACCCAAGGCTATACTACATGCAATAATTTTAAGGAGTAGCAAACTAATTAACTAACAAACCACACGAACTACACAACAATCTATATCCAAGTCCCCAGTTTGTACAATAACCAAGACTAAATCCAATCTATATCCAACAACAATAACGCTAATTATATATACAATATTATATAGAACTACCACAAAAGTATGTCCTACACAAACTACTAAAGACTTTACTCTGGTATACGTTGAAGAAGATGTCCAACCAAAAAGTCTCTGATCATATTTAGGTCTTCATATGAGTAGACATCTTCATTGTCAAAAATCTGTAAATTATAAAATAAGCTTAGATGAAATAATAAATCAAGTGAATGAATTGCCATTGAATTACAACACCAAGAATATTATCCTCTGAGAATGAAGAAGCGATTACTTGTTCAAAATCTGTCGTAATGCCACTCTGAATGATGTTAAACATATAAAGTAAGACATAATATCCACATTCCCAGCCGACAAGTTGTCGAGGGCACTATAAATCAAAAGCAAATGGTTAAAACTCTTATAACTTCAACATCCCGTCTTCTCTCATTTAAACAATTGACACAAGGACAAAAATACATGCCATTTCTGGCTGGAGCATTCCTTCTAGCATATTCAATAAACTCTTCAACCCCATTCTCATATTCTTCACTTGTTCTCAAAGCATTCATCCAACTATGATCCATTTTATTACCACCTACGTCATTCCCATTTACACTCAAGTTAAGAATAATTGTCAACACTAGGAATGCCATTTACTATTTTGTTTTTCAAAATTTTGACAGCATTTCCCCTTAAAAGTGAGACATCCCAAAATCAAAATAACAAACCATCTCAGCTTAATTTAAATGAAACAAAACTTTAGCTTCTAGCACCAAGCACAAACATAATACACTTATATTTTAGCAACCAAATTATTAAATCAGATATGTACCATGAGTGAGATATGTGACATCAAAAAATTCTTCCCAAGTTCAATTAGCGAATGGCAAATCTCAATAGCAATATTTTATTTTTCTTCCACACAACAATTTTTTGATTCAGAAGTGTTCTAAGATTGATCACACCAATGAAGTTCCAAAAATCCTTAGTCACAAATAGAATAGGTTTATGACAACAAATTAAAGTGGAACTCGAACAATTAATTCACACTCCAGGAGTCAATGATAGCAAGCAAATTCTAGCACTAAGTTACAACATGATTATTTATGTGTGTGTCTACACTAAGTATATATATTAATGTCTAGATTAATTTCTACCAAATTCTAGCACTAAGTTACACTAAGATTATAGATGTTTCTTCTTTTATTGCAGTCCTATTCATTTTGGAACAGCATATGTCGTGTTAAATTTTTATTTTCTATTCAATCTATTGAATGAAAAATTGTAAAAAAAAATGCAAGTACGAGAATTTCTTATATTAATGTCTACGTACACTAAGTTACAACAAGATTGCCTAATTCTAGCACTAAATATATATATTAATGTGTGTGTCTTATGGCAAAAAAAAATTAATGTGTGTGTCTACAAGATTTTTTTTTTTATTTTTTTAGTTTCTCTTTATTCTTTATTCTTTTCTCCTTTCTTTTCCTTTCCCTACTAATTAAAAAGCATTATCATGTGCCAAATTATTTTCTTTTCCTTTCCTTCACTTTCATTCACACAGTTTGTGAGATAATCACTTAGGAACCATATGTAAATGTACTAAAATGCAATCTATCTCTGTATTATTTTCAAAGGATTAGCTCACTGTTACAGAGAATCCACAATTGTATAACCAAAACAAGTGCGAAAATGAACCAATTCTGTCAAATATAAGAGAATGCAGAAAAGCAAAAGGTGTAATAAATGAAAGAAATATCAGCGAAAAAGCAAAGAATAATCAAAGAGAAAATGCTAACCTGAAAAGTGGTGAAGCTTTGGAGGAGGCCGACGGTGGTGGAGAGGAGATCCAATGGGGAAAAAACTCTGCAAACCCAGAGCAAAGAAGGTGGCCTAGTGACGAAAGTGGTGAAGCTTTGGAGAAAGAAAAAACCAAGAAAGGGAGAGGAGACCGATCAATGGGGACGGAGTGATGAATTTGGGAGGAGATGCAGCAGGGGAGTGAATGGGGACGGAGAAAGAAGGAAAAAAAGAAGTGGAGATGAGACTCAATGGGGACGGAGATGCAGCACGGGAGTGATTGAGTAAAGTGGGAGGAGGAGAGATAAATGCAGTAGGGGAGTAGGAAGGGGTCTGACATGCTCACATGCACCGGTCATGTCAATTCTGGTGCATGTGAGTGACTTTCAACGTCCCCAGCTGTGCTGGGGACGTCTAAACATACCTTTAGACGTCCCCAGCTTAGCTGGGGACGTCTAACCCCAGCTGAGCTGGGGACGTCTAAAGGTAGCATTTAGACGTCCCCAGCTGAGGCTTTCTTTTTCTTTTTTTCTTTTTTTATGACGTTTAAAAATCTTCAGACGCGCCAATCTTTATAATTTGAACCTGACCATATTTTGGACGTCCCTTTTTTAAAAAGGGACGTCCTTTAGGGTAGTTGTAGGTATGTTCTGTAGTAGTGTTCCTACTGAGATTCTCTCGAATCTCACCCTCCCCTACCAACAATTTAGATAGGTGAAGACAAAATGTATACTGAGAACAAAGAAAAGAACCGTACAAGGGGATTGCAGTGGTGGAACGAAGACGAGAAGATGTCTCCGTTTCACTCGGACGAGTTCAAACACCCTAGTAGTCCTATGTGGCTACATTAATGGTAATTATTATGTATGAACCCCTATGGGGAATTTATGTAATCAGACACTTATTATCAGTATATTCATATTATTCTTGTGTTGCCCACCGAACCACATATCGTTTTCTCCGAATACTCTAAAAAAAGGTTAAAACAAGGTAAGGGTGTGACACTCAAGCATTGATTTCTTTTTGTGAAAATATACTCAGTCTTCATCCTCTATATATATTATTTTCGTTAAAATTTTGAATATTAAAGTATTGATTAATAATAATATATATAAAAGAAAGCTCTGTTTTAGTTGCTTTAACAGCATGTTGAGATCAACGTTTGAGAAAGGTAAACAAGCTTTGGGCCTTTTTTTCTCCTTCTTCTTTTGCCAAAACTGTTTGACCTATATATAACGATGGATTTCGAATTGTTCATAACATATAGACGTATGTAAAAGATCATATATTGATTCCTTACATATGGCCTCTGCAACATATGAATTTTACTAAATTTATTTCTGTGTTGATTATGCCCTCTGTTGTGATTGGCGTGGATCAGAGCTTGCATGAAACAAAGTTTATTTTCAAGTAATGTGGTTGTTCTTGATTGGATATTTAAAACGGCCACATCTGAGTATGTGAGGCAAATTAATCAAACACATAAGGGCATAATCGTCATGTGAGGATAGCTTCATCTGCATTCCCTAACATGTATCGTTAGAAGCAGAGGAGCATAACTAGGAACATATATGTCATTTCACAAGTTCCCCACACTGTATATCCATTATGTCTTCAATTGTTTTCCCCAAACTTTGTATATTCATTATAATACTCCTACCAAACATTGAGTTCATATAGAAAATAAAACAAATAATTTTATAAAATAGAAACAATTTTGTCCTTGGGTAAAAATAAGTCATTATTTTTTTTGGGTTAAGGTGCAAAAATAATAACGAACTATTTCACTATATGCAACCAACACAATTAACTATTTTTAGGTGTAAAACTATATATCAACAATATTTTTGAATGCAAAAGTAGACATAATCAATTTATTCGGGAACAAATATACCAACACCATTAACCTAGATTAACTTCCATTAATTTAATATATTTTTATAATGGTTAAGGTGCAAATGTAGCAACCAACTATTTTTTTTATGGGCACCCAACACAATTAACTAATTTTAGGTGGAAAAGTAGACAAACAATTACTATATTTATATAGAAGCAGATATAGTAACGCCATTAAGGAAACTTAACTTCCGTTACTTTTTGCACTATGGATCCCACCAATTTTCTCACCCTCTATTATTTTAATATATTTCTAAAATGGTTAAGATGAAAACTTAGCAATGAATTATTTTCTTTTTGGGCACTAAGACAATTATTTTTGACAAGAGCATTTATAAGACAAATATGAGCATTTACATAAGGGCATTTACTTTTTTTTTTTAAAAAAAGAGATTTTACAAGACAAATAAAGATATTTAAAACAATACAGTGAGTTAAAAAATTTTACTGCACCACATTCGGTTAAGTAAAAGTTAGGTTTTGTCAGTGGAAAGATAAATATAAGCATTTACAAGATAAATATATGAATTATCAAAATTTTTAACTCCCGGGATTCTTTTGAATCCCTTTATTTATCTTATAAATACTCTTATAAAAAAATAAAGTAAGATCATTAATGTAAATGATCCTATGTAAATACTCATATTTGTCTTGTAAATGCTCGTGTGAAAAATAATTATGTTGGGTGCCCATAAGAAAATAGTTAGTTGCTAAATTTGCACATTAACCATTCTAAAAATATATTAAAATAATATAGAGTGATAAGACCAGTGGGATTCACAATGCAAAAAGTAATGGAAGTTAACCTGGATTAATGACGTTGCTATATTTGCACCCAAATAAATTGATTATGTCTACTTTTATACCTAAAAATATTGTTGACGTATAGTTTTACACCCAAAAATAATTAATTGTGTTGGGTGCATATAATGAAATAGTTCGTTGTTATTCTTGCACCTTAACCCTATTTTTTTTTTTCTTAAATGTCAATTCACATAAATGGAAAAAATTGATCTGTGCATGGTATATGTATTCGAACACGTTCTATGTATGTGAAAGACTGAAAGTCCTCATATTTTTTGGGTGTTAAAAATGGTAGTTTTGGTCTTTTATTTAGTTAAGAGCTTCCGTGTTTAAATTATTAACATCATGAAAAATGAGTGGTAAACTTTTGACTTTGGCATGCGTGAAGAAGCATGCAACCAGGTAGTAGGTGATGGTAATATTTTTTCCGAAAATTTGATGAAACATCAATTTATCCAAAATAAATTAAATGTGTTTGATGGATGCAATATTCTCATCGTTGAAACTTTTCCATTCTTTTTTAAAAGCTAAGGGATGATTAATTTATAAATTCTTATTGTTTCAATTAATTCTTAATTAGGTACTTGTAGTTTTTTCCTTCACATATTTTTTAATCACATACTTGTAGATTTTTTTTTTTTGTTTTTTTCAGTCTCCAAAAATTTTAGGGACATAATTAAAAATCAGGTAAAGTTAGAAGGATCTGTTAAAAAAATACTAAATGGACCTCATTAAAAAACTACAGGGACCTGATGAAAAATTGTAGGGGCTTAATTAAAAATTAGTTACTAAAACTATAAGAAGCTACATATTAATTTTTTACTGAAAAAATAGAGAGATAATAGCTTTTACTAAGAAAACAAAATTAAATAAAATGACATCATTTTGACTGACCGCATGCACAAAGAAACAAAACATTTTTTTTACAATGTTGTTTTATTTCTTGTCCCTATATTTATCTTTTTTGTTCTAAACTATCTCAATTGATTACACATGTTAAGGGAGTGTCCATAAATGATTCAAAAGAGTATTTGAGGAAGATCAATACAGATTCTTAATAATTAACCAATTTTACTAATTTTCTTAATCTACTTAAATTAGTTAAAAAATTTCTTATATTATGGACATAAGATAATAATTTCTTAGTATGCATAAAGTAATTTTATTATATATAATTATGAGAATAATGTAGAATCATAGAATTTGAACAAGGACAGAGTAATAAAATGAATATAAAACCTTCACGCGCACAAGACTTGGTATTAGCAAAATCGATTACGTACATACAAGATAGTAAAAGCCAAAGTAGATGTCAACGGGCCACCAATTTGCAATAGAATAATCAATATATTTGCAATAAATAAATTGACCATGATTGTGACAAGGCCATTTCTGTGTCTATATTATAATGAAAGAAACGTTAGGGATGCAATAATTGAGATGATGATCATGATATGGTTAAGTTGTTTATTTAAAGTTTGAAAAAACCTAACACAACTTAGCTTGGAAATATATCTCAACATATATATTTAACAATTAACGGTAAGCTGGCAAATTTTGGAGCGTATGCTCATTTCCTTTCTTGCACCAAGTGGAATTCAATGATCGCTTAGTGTGCTCCGGCCCCCTCTGTTTTTAATATGTCATAATTTGTACTATCAATATAGGTAAAATTATATGTTTGGTCATCTAACTTTATACAAAAGTTCCTGTTTAATTTAAAAAGTATGTTTTCAGTCCTTTAATTTTAATATTATTAGCCTCAAATGATATTTTTTTTAACGATTATTTTTATTTTAAAAATTAGACTTAATATGCTAGTAAAAAGCTTTTTCAACATTTAAATTTTAACATAAAGCATTTTTGTCAATGACATTAAGGTTAAAGGGCTGATATATGATGTTTTATATAAAGTTAACAAACTAAAAGTGTACTTTTTCTATTGATATGTGATGTTTATACCCTTGGCTTCTGTTGGTATCCTATATAAAGATCTTGCTTTCCATACAAGCAATGTTTGAAGTTTTCGACGTCATTTTTATTTAATTGCTTACTCTCTAGGCTGTTAGCCCATAGTTAAAAGTAAAAAATTCTCCAAAGTTTGACCAAAAAAAAAATCTCCAAAGTTAATGAACCAATTATATATCCACGCCTTAAACATGAATAATGAACTTTGAATGCATAGTCTACTGATTTTAATGAAACAATACTACAGATCCGGGCATATATAATGCTTGATAAATAATGGCTACAACGAATAAACATTATATATGTCGAGCCAGAGGTCGCATAAGAAATATAACGCTTAAACGTAATGATTAATTATGTGCATCGTCATGTATTGCGAGGAGGAATTCTTGAAAACAAAAAAAAAAGTTGTACTTAATAACCGTCATTTATTTAGTGACAAAATGACTGTTCTATTGAAACAACTGTCATGTAACACTTACAAATAATTCAACTTCCAACCTCTTATATCAATGAAGACAAAACATAACAGTCTTTAGAAAACAATCATAATGTGACACTTTTGAATGATCTATCTTCTCCAAATACTAGTTTATAAGTCATAACCCTTGATAACATCTATTAGACCTTTATTTAAACTCATGACATATTCCTTGTGATTCTTACTACTTTTCTTTGTGCTTGTTTGAATTAGCAGTGGAAGCTGGTTTTCCAACGTAATTTATGGTATACGATGTAAGTTATGAGAGGAGGTTTGTCTCGAGTTGTGTGAACATACATTTTAAATGCCAACTCAAACAAGCCCTTTATCGGCCTCCTTATTCTCTCATTCATCACGTTAAGATCCCAGGGAGCTCCCTCATTACCACCATCACCTCCTCATTCCCCTCTGTAAGGCCCCGCCTTACATACCACTTATCATTGATATTAATCATAGTAGCAATTGCGCAGTTCAGTGGGCAACACAAGAATAGCATAAATATACTGATATATTGATACATTAGGGTTGATTATATTACAAGTATTCTCAACAAGGTCATGTACATATTATTACAAAACTTGAAATATTAAGAGGTCTTCAGATAACCGGAGTCTTCACTCAATCTTTATCGCACCCTTATCTTATTTTCACCATTTTCAGAGTATTCGCGGAAAACAATATATAGTTCGGTGGGCAATACAAGAATAGCATAAATATACTGATAATAAGTGCATGATTACAAAAATTCCCCTTAGGGGTTCATACATGATAATTATAATCAATATAGCCGCACAGGGCTATTAGGGTGTCTAAACCCGTCCTAGTAAAACAGAGAGATCTTCTCATCTTTATTCCACCACTGCAATCCTCTCTCGTGCAGTTCTCTACTTTGATCTCTGCATACCTTTTGTATTCACCTGTCTAAATTGTTGGTAGAGGACGGTGAGATTCGGGAGAATTTCAATAGGAAAACAGTACCAATATGCATGCAAGATAAGTGCTTAATGCATGACATGCTTGTATTACATAACTCATGCTCACACAATGACATATTTGCGTGCTCAATGTTTCATGTAACAAAACTATGACCACAGCATAAACAGAAACAGAGCTTCAATCATTATATATGTTTCTCTTAATCAAGCAAAGCAATAACATGCATCAATACACCAGCACATATATCAAATACATGCAGGAGAAGTAAGTTCCCTACCTTAATCTCCCTTCCCTGATCCTTGAATAACATGCCTCGATTTGTGTGCCAATCCCTCGGGCTCTCAGCTCGATCCTAAAACGTCAAATATACCATTTACACATTTCCATAGTGTTTCTGAGGGTTATATGAGTCAATATTGAAAAATGACAAAAATGGCCCCAGGGACCGGACCCCGCACGGCCCCTCCGTACCCGGTCAAACTATACTTTTCCCGAAATTTTGACCCAGGCTATTTTGATATATTTTTAAACAAGGAATCAATTTTTGACCTCAGTTTTCTCAAATTCCAGCCCCAATTATGAATTTACCCTTGGCAGCCCTATGTGAGGGTTTTAAGGCTATTTTTGTCATTTCACTTTCTAGGACTTTTCTCACTTTGCACCCAACATGGACCCTACACAATTTTCCATTCTAAACAAAATGGAACCATCAAAACATCAAAATCCAGTCCAAACACAGCCCAAAACAGATCTGGAAAAAATTCCATAAAAATTGAGAAAATGGAGTTTTATGATTTCAATCCATAAAACACCTTCTTATCACATTTAATCACTTGTTTAACTACTTAATCACATTCTAAACATGATTAGACTAAATTTGGGCAGCACCTCCTCTTAGGGTTTCAACATCCAAAGTTTACAAAATCCACAACCATACCACAAATTAAGACAAGAAGACCAACAACAACAACTATACACCAAAGGAAATAGGATTCTTGAAGTTACCTTTGGTTTCTCCAGTTTCTCTCTTTAAAACCATCCTCCTTCTCTCTCCTTCACCTTGAGATTAGCTTGCTAACATGGTGATTCATGGAGAAAAAGAGATTAGAGAAGCTATTATGCAAGAGGGGAAGCTTGAATACAAGAACAACAATACTTACCTTAGATTTCTTCCTCCTTGAGCTCTTCTCTTCTCTCTATTTCTCAAGCTCTCTCTCCCCTTTTTCCTTGTGTGCTTGACGTAAATGAAGCCAAAGAAAGGGATGAGAAATTCTTAAAATATTTCGCTTCATCTCTCTTGGAAATATAATATTTTATTTGGTTTATGCACATGTGCTCTTGCTTGCCTTATCTCTAGTTAATTGGACTTAGTTTTTCCAACCTCCTAAGCCCAAAAAACGTCAATCATGGGGTTCTAAATGAACCAAATTGGTCTCTTCCATTACTTCATTCTATTGCCAAGATATTATATTTTAAGGCTAATTCCAACATGTGATTTTGCTTTTTCTTTTACTTGGCCAAAGAGGATAACACTTGGCACAATTAGCTTCCAAGTAATATTTTCCTTCTTCTTTAATATTTTGGTAGCAAATATCCACCAAATAAAGGGAAAATATAGGCTTTTACTTAATTCCATAATTAGACAATTGCCATCACATTTATTTTCCAATTTTCGGAATAGTGCCAATTCTGGCATATTTTCTGCCCAAACTTTGAAAAATCATAACTGAATTTATAGACACCGTTTAGGAGCGATTCCAAAGGATATGGAACCCTTATTGAGTATAGTTTCAAGGAAAAATATGGAATTGACCCAGTTGAAAGCACATAATTCCCAGATTTAATTTCTTTTACTGCTGCTCCAGAAACTTTTCAGTTTTTCTGGGCTAATTTCAAAAATTTATAACTCTTTGTATATAGCTACAATTGATTCAAAGGACCTATCAAGTTAAAGTTTAGGATGTCTACTTTCACCCTGTAAAATTTCATAATTTTTTCTCATCATTTATTCTTCCAAAACCTCATGACAAGCTCACTGCCTCACAAGAAATTTCACTGGAAGCATAATCACTTTCTTCAAAATTCACCATTTTATTTTCTTTAATGTCCCAAAGATATAAGAAACATTAGAGAATAGATTTAGGACTCCTACTAAATCAGGGCTTAGCAATCCACTTAATTCAGGCTTATTCCCAAGCCTCCGAACCCAAACTTCGGGATATTACAATCTTGACCGGAACCTTCAATTGCCGGTAAATATAATTATACCCTCAGAGCCATTTTCTGCTGCTACAAACTTTATACATTTATGGAAAGGGTGAGATTCGAGAGAATTTTAGTAGTAACATACAATCGATCATATAAAATGCGAAAATTAAATATGTCATGCTCCATGTTATGCAACAAATTAACAACAATATCATGGCATGTATACATGAGTTAGGGGCTCATTCCCCTACTATCCATACACCTCAGTTGGGTTCTTTCTCAACAACTAGGTAAGTGTGCCTCCATACACAAATTGCCCTCCACGGCAAAACCATGTTCAATAATTATATGACAGAAGATGGCATACACAAACATATAAACATTGGCAAAATGTATGAAAGATAGAGTTACTACCTGAAATAGTTCTTTCCAGCCTAATCGTCTAACTATCTTGATCCGGCTTGGCCACAACTATCCGGTCCTAAAATTCCAAGTTTACAAGAATTAGGTTAATACCCATTCATGTACTTCTCTAAACTCTTTTAAACTCATTTTGTTGGTTACCTTTGCTCAAAATTGTAAAATTACCAAAATACCCCTTAGGGACCAGTCTAAGTCCTTTTGTACCTGGTTTAACTGTACTTTTTCAAAAATTTTGACTCGGGTTATTCCTGCATAGTTTTGTGTGTAGAATCCATTTTTGACCTTGATTTTCTCAAAATCACTACCAAATGAGAGTTTTACCCTTGACAGTTTTAGGGCTATTTTTTACATTTTACTTTCTAGGGCTTTTCTCATAATATGATCAACATCAACCCTACACTATTTTCCCTCCTGAACACAATGGAACCATCACTTTAATGAAATTCTAGCCCTAGCCCCTATTTCTTGAGCTGGCCGAAACTATACCAAGGAAAAAGGGAAAATGCAATTTTGTGATTTAACCCTTGAAACACTACTACAAAAAGGGTAAAAGGTGGCGCACATTTTGTGGCACTTCTTTAAACAAGTGCCACAGCTTCTCTTTTTTTTTTTGTTTTTTACCTCCATAATTTTTTTTTAATTTTGGGTACCAGCTGTGGCGCCTAATAGATTAAGTGCTATAATTGAGGAGGCCTACTGTGGCGCCTGCCTACGCAGGCACCACACTTTGGGCCACGCAAGCAGCTGTGGCGCCTGACCCACCAGGCGCCACAGCTGCAGCAAAGATCATGTGTGGCGCCTAAATAAATAGGCGCCACACATGATAAATTCTATATCAGCTGTGGCGCCTAAGCATTAGGTGCCACAGCTGATGAGAGGCAATGTGTGGCGCCTAACTATTTAGGTGCCACACTTGCCCATTTTAAAAAAAATATATTCAAATTGATAGTGTATCTCTTAATTATTTCATTTCCTGCGTAGTGGCCCTGTGTCCGCCCCCTATTCCTTCTCTTTTTGACTACTACTCCACTTTAATTATTTAACTACTCTCTCCTCCATTAAACTACTTTCCCTTTCTCATCTTCTTAGTGGATCCATCGGCCCCCTCCCTCCATTTCCTATCATCTTCACACTAAAAAACACACCCACACGCTCACTCGTCACTCAAGCTAGCATCACTAACGTGGTCTCCCACTCCCTGCGCTGGTCAATTAATAGATTTGTAAGAAGACTGTTTCATTCTAGCTTGCTTTGTTTAAATTTTTTTTTAGTCAAGATAAACCGTAATATAACATTTGCCTTTTTGTTCCTAATTTAATAGGAAAGAGTGAAAACCTAGCTTGTTTCATTTGCCTTTTTGCTTTGTTTAAATTTTTTTGCCGACAAGCTTGCGTTTTTTAGTAATCTTTTAATTTACTTAATTAGTTGTTGATGTACTGTGTTCACATATCAAGTTCTTGTATTGTGATATTTTTTATGTTAGCTTTGGAGAGTATTAATGTAAGAACATTATTGTTGGGGAACTTGAATTTTAAATGTGAAAATTATATATATATATATAATAGGTTGAAATATAAAATAGAAAGATTGACAATTTGTGGAGATGATAAACACGAAAGCCACTCATTTTATATAAAGCTTCACAATCAGGAAGCATAAAAAAGGGCCACAGGAAAAAAAGAAGAAGAAGAAGAAGAAAGAAAAAAAAAGAAAAAAAAGGGACCCTCCTGTGGCGCTTGTTTGAGGAAGTGCCACAGGAGGGGGGCCTCCTAACGCAAGTGCCACAGTAGGACCCCCTGCTGTGGCGCTTACGTCCCCCTCCTGTGGCACTTCATCAAACAAGCACCACAGGAGGATATTTTTTTAAAAAAAAATTTTAAAATGTTGTGGCGCTTCCAAGCGCCACAGCTTTTTTTAATGGCGTTCAGATATGTGACACTTCTCTAGCGCCACAGTTAATGCAATTATAAGCGCCACAGCTTTACTTTTTTGTAGTAGTGAAACTCCTTCCTCTTCACTCCTAATCACTTGTTAAACCTCTTAAACACTTATTAGGCATGATTTGAGGAAATTTGGGTAGCATAACCCCTTAGGGTTTCAACATCCCAAATTTACAAAATCAACAACCAAACCACAAATCATGACAATATCCACAACAACAACAATAACAACAAAACACCAAAGGGAATGAGATTTTTGAAGTTACCTCTTGATCTTCAAACTTTCTCTCTCTAGGCATCACCTTCTCCCTCCTCAACCTTGAAAATTTGCTTGCTACACATGGTTTTTCATGGAGAATAAGAACTTAGAAGAGGAATTACACAAGTTAGAAGGCACTAGCTTTGAAATCACAAGGCTTACCTTTGATTTTGGCTCCTTGCTCTCTCTTGAACCCAAAGTTCCCAAAGCTCTTCTATGACACTTTCTCTCTCTCTTTTCTTGGTGCTTGTCATGAAAATGAGAAGAGAAAAAGATGTTGAAGCTTTTAAAATAAATATCTCCACCTCTCTTTTTAAAATATAATACTTTAAGGGGTTTATGACACGTTTTTTCTAAAGCTTATCTCTTCTTTACTTTGTGTCATAACTCTCCTTGACTTTGAACCAATTTTCCTTCTTCCTTTTTAGCTAAAAAATACGCCACTCAAGGGCTCTCCATGAACCAATTGGGCTTTCTCCAATTATCCCAACTAATTGCACCATATATATTATTTTATGGAAATTCCGCAAGTACTCATAACTTAATAAATTCTTGTTTAATCCCTTGGCTCAAGATAATGACACTTGGCATATTAATTGTCCAGGTGATATATTTTCCCTCTAATTTCCCTTTATTGACGAAAATAGCAAGAAGAAATGGAAATATTAATTGCTTCTTGTATTTTCCATAATTCCCTTCTTTAATCAATTAAATCAAATACTTTTACTTTTTGACTTTTCCAACCATTTTACTTGGTAAAAAATGCTTAAAAATTGCATATTCATTTCCAAGTATATATTTTCCCTTTATTTTCTCTATTGAACCAAAATTAATCTCAAGAAATGGGAAAATAATTTATTCCTTGCTTTATTGGCAAATTACTATTTTGCCTTCACATTCTTAGATTTAATTTAGACCTTCTTTTTCTTCTTCTCTTCAAGGCAGAAATTCCTCTTTATTATTGGACCCAATATTGTGTTCTTTTATCCTCTACTTCGGGCTTGAATAATGGGCTTCAACAATTGGGTTTTTACAAGACAATAACTTGAATTTTATGTCTTGTTTTAGCTCAATTCTCATGAAAATGGAAATTTACTAGTTTCTTAAATTCCAAGCACATTAATATTCACCCTTCCATTTCATTAAATGCCACAAATAATTATAAGGCATATTGGCGAATAAAATTTGAGGTGTGACACCCTCTACCTCCTTTTGAAATGAAGGCTCTAATGCAGTTGTTGGCAAGCTTGGACTGCCACACAAGGCGTCTTGCGGCATGCCAATAAGCTGAATAGGAAGTTAAACCTCATACTTGTAGTCAAAGCCTTCATCTCCTTCATCCGGTGATGAGAATGAGGAGGAGGAGGACGGCGATGGTGGTGATTACTGAACACCACTATTGATTTTTTAAATTATTAAAAAAATTAGTTAAAAAAAACAACTATATACTTCACAGTTATAAATTAAAAGCCGTAAAGCATTATCGTAACGTGGTTACAAATAAGATCAACGTAATTAATGGTTATAACTTAATAAATGCTAATTAAAGCTTTTGAAACCTTTCCTCTTCCCCATGCTAACTCTGGGTGCCTCCTCTTTATCTGATGATCATCAGGAGAAACGGGTACCCTTTCATTATGTCTTGTTCAACTTCAAATGCATGCAATCATAATTTTTTTCTGTCCCTTCTAGATGTCTATTTAAACTTCCCATTTTCATTTATTTTTCTTATGTTTTCTTCATTTTCCTCCTCTTTGTTCTCTAAATTACAGAGATGAAATGTTATGTAGAAGAAATGCCAAAAAGCTCCTGGTGTGATCCTCCACATCCTCCTTCTCCTCCTCCCCAACTTCCACCTCCTACTTCTCCTCTCCAACATCTGCCTTTGCTCCACTACCTCTTCATCCTCCTTCGCCTCTACATCCTATACTTCCAGACCAGGAGGTAATGTTGCGGCATGTAGGATGCACTGACCATGCTATGAGGAGGCTTTCTTTATACCTCTAGAGTATGAACAGGAAGGCCAAACTCATACTTATGAGTATAGGATTGGCTGTGATCCTGACAATGATCCTGGCTAGTCCTCTGGTGACGAGTAGCCTGATGATCTCATTAGTTCATCAAGCTACTTGCCACTATTCTATTTTTTTTTATCATTTTAAATATATTGTGAAAAAAAAGAACATATCTCATGATTTTTAGAAAACAATTGTCATGAAATAAGATAAATAATAGTTCTTTAACTATTCTTTTGAAACAATAGTCATGAAGGCAATAATAAATAACAATTGTTTTAAAACAACCATCATGTAACTCATGGTGCCAAAAAAAGAACATAATTGCACACGGACTAATCATCTTCACCTTCCAACACATGCTTCACTTCCAATATACCAATCCCTCCGATCCTTTATATAAGGTATATTTAGGAAGTTGATCTTGTTCCTAATTATAAAGCATAATATTCATATAAGACATAGTTTTCATAGTTGCCAATATTTTTCTAATTTTCCCCTATTGATACTCCCTCAACAATAATCAATGAGGGGAGTGAATAAGGAAATTAAGAAAGATGACTAGAGTGTTTTAGAAAATACATGTCATATAAACTAACCTAACTAACTTTCTTAATCTAATCAAATTAGGTAAATATGTCTTATATTAAGGATCGAAGAGAGTAGCATTTAAACTACCTATTTTCATATGTTTTCTTCATCCTCTTCCTTTGTTCTCCTCATTATCTTGGTAAAGTGATGCATTGAAGAAATGCTGGAGAATCATTCTCCCCAACCTCCACCTCCTTCCTCTCCCCATGCTCTTACTTCCCAACATATGCCTTTGCCTGCTTCTCTTCCTCCTCCTCCCCAGCCTCTACCAACTCCTCATGCTCCTCCTCCCCAACTTGTACCCCCACCTGCTTTCCTTCCTCCACCTTTGCCTCCGCCCCATGGCCACCGCCACTACCACGTTCACTACAAGTCAGTCTTCCTCTTTCAAATGATTCAGATCACTCCTCTGAGGATGATGGGTAGGTTTTATTTATTTTTGTTTTTCATTTTCTTTATAAGTATATATTAATATAATTATGGCTCTAATATATATCAAAAAAAATAATGTCATACCTTATGGTTGTTATTAAAGGACAGTGATAAGTTAAATAAATAACATACCTCACTGTAAACTAAAAATATCTGTTATAAAGGTAAAATAATAATTAATGATTCTTAGCAACTAACCATTATGTAATGCTGACAAATCCCTATTTTTATTATATATTTTTATACTTTAATTGGGGATTTTGTCATAATTATTAAGCTTAAAATGCATTTTTTGATATAAATTGAGATTAAGAGTAAATACATTAAATTAGGACTGAAAAGTATAGGGATAGAGTAATAGATTTCCTTGAGTTTACATTTGCGCATAATCCCTCAAACGACGGTTTGATTCTCTGCGCCTATTAGAAGTATGGCAATAAGCAGTGGTTTAATTGAGAAACTTGTCTGTTACACATAGTGATTCATGGAATCGATCATAGTTATACATGTTGGATGAGGCATGGGGAGACAAGCAGTGAGTTGGTTGAACATATGGAATGTTGTGCATTACCTAATTTCGACACAAGTGCATTTAACACCGACTATGTCAATGATATGGCCAAGGCATTATAAGAGGACCTCCAGGATTGTCCCAAAATGATGGAAACTTTAAATGGGGATGCGGTGCAGCCATTGTATGAGGGGTGTATTGACTTTACCTTATTGAGTGCTATGTTGATGTTGTACAGCTTGAAGATGAGAAATAGGTGTTCTGATATAAGCTTTACAAAATTATAGGCTTTGAATCTAATCCTATTGACCAAAAATGTTCTTCCAGCCAAAACAAATACAACAAAGAAGATGTTGCACTCTGTCAGCTTTAGCTACGAGAAGATACATGCTTGCCCGAATGATTGTGTCTTATTTAATAACGAATATACATTGCTAATGCATTGTTCCATATGCAAGAAGCCACACTACCAACAGAATGGAAAGAGCCTAAATAAGGCATTAAGATCCTGCTAATTCTCCATAATGGAAGAAGCTATGCTTTAAGATCCTACTAATTTTCCAAAATGGAAGAATTTTGATCTGAACCACCCCAAATTTGGTAAAGATGATTGGAACCTATGCCTTGCATTGGCTACTAAGGGGATAAAACTGTTTGGGATGCAAAGCAGTACCCACAATGCATGGCTGACAATATTGTTTATATATAACCTTCCTACATAGCTCTTTATGAAGCGCCAGTACTCCATATTGTTCATGCTAATCTAAGGGATTAAGGAACCCAGGATTGTCATAGATGTCTACCTAGCTCTACTAATTGAAGATTTGAATTGTTTGTGGGATAAAAAAGATGCTTTGTGCATCATACATGATTACAATTAAGGTAATTGGGTTTCAAAGAGGGGAAATTTGTTACTTGACAAGAAGAGAAGAATTCAAGCTAACAAGAGTAACTTACAAAAAGCTAAGACTAGGAAAAGAAAAAGAGACACTTAATTTTTGTGTTTTGACCGTGTATTATTGTTTTCTTGTTGCTGGGCTAGGTTAATTTCTATGTTTTAATGATGATCTATTGAATTGTTGTTTGTTTATGTGTTATTTATGAAATCAGGTGGAAATCGATAGCAGTATCCCCTATTTTTTTTAAAAAAAATGTTGCAAATAATTAACGATGATTAAATAGAAACCATAATATGTGTTTCCAAAATACCGAACGGGTTTCTTACAATAAGAATTATATATATACCAATGGAGAAATATAGTACGGGTGTTGTATTTGCATTCTATAGTTAACCTTTCACCTCCCTTTAAAAATCTATCCACTTCTCCATTTCATTCATTAGCACGCTTGTCTTAGGTCAAATATAGACCTACTAACCTTGAAACCCTACTACTCTAATAATCTTTTTTGGTCATCGACTGTCGTTTTTAGTTAAACCACTCTATCCATAAAGTCTTTTCTGTACTTCTTAGCGGCAGCTGCGCGCGTTGTTGTACAAGCCCTAACACTCATTTTCATTCATTACTGCACTTGTTTTAAGGTTTATTATAGCCAGCCAGCCAACCTTGGAACCTCAATTCTCCAGTTCAATTTTCCAGCATTCATCAGTTTTAGTGGAGCCACACAATCCAAAACGTTCGCCATACTTGTTAGCAACAATTGAGTGAGTTACTTTGCTTACCCTAACTCGCGTGTTTGTTCTTCAACCCTAGCCAGGTCACATTTCTTTATGCGGTCTGTTCTAATCATATGGAGGTATAATTTCCCTTCTTTATTTTGCATTCTACATTATTATTCACTTTTTGTTTTATAGCTAAGTCTTGACGTCAGTCGTGCTCATGTTTGTTTTGGAAAAATATTTGCTTTGATCAAAGGTTCCTCTCTTATTATAAGAAGTTATTAAATGTTTATAAAGATTTCACTGTATTGAGTGTGTGGTAAATAGTCCCAAGTGACATACGATTGCTATAGACCACATGTGTAACTTAAAGGGGGATAACACGATTCACAACTCGCCTCTACAGGCCACATGTATAACTTACAGGGGAGAACATGATTCAGAACTCGCCTTTACAGGCCACATGTATAACTTACAAACGGAGAACATGATTCATAACTTGCCTCTCCCTCTGAATCATGTTCCGTCATTGATCTTAAGTATGCCTTTCTAATGCCCACCCCAGATGTAGATATAGTGGAAGGAGTTGTACTTGTGAAATAGCCCTTTTAGTCGTCTCGAGGTTATCAAGAATAAAACTGAATTAATGCAATATAGTGCACAACTCGGGTCATTTCACTTTGAGGAGCCGATTATGAAACTAATTCCTAGTGAACTAAGTAATTATAATGTAAAATTGACAAAGAGTAAACCATGATTGATTGGTTTTCAAAACTATGAATTGAATGCAATTAAAATAAATATTTTTGGGATTTTTCAAATAAGGAGGAATGAAAATGGGTTATGAATGCAAATGATGAAGATTCTCTTGAAAATGATTTTCAATGGCTATCCTTTCTCAATTAAAATATTTGGAGAGTTAATACACTAAGCTTCTAATATCCCAAACCTCATTAGCCAATGAGTCTAACATCACAAGAGAGGAACCCCTACTCTTGAAATTCTATTAAGCCCTCTTAGTGTAATGAGTTTCTCTAAGTTTCCTAAAATACCAAACATCAATTACCATTGAATCGAATACTTAAACTCATGAACCCATTCATTTAAGCATTATTAAAACCCCTTAGAGAGTGACTATGGAATAAGTAATGCATTTAGGTTCAACTACAATTTCAATTCAATCAACTATCGAACAATGCCATGTTAATTAGATAGAAAGCAATAGAATTATATAAAAACATATATATAACCATATATATTGTTGAGTACAATTCTTCATTACAATCCCAAAATCACAAGAACTCAATGCATAGAATAAAACATAATTAAAATCATAGTCTCAATATATAAATGAATTCTTAAACCTAAAAAATCACAAATATAATGAGCTATATGTAATTTAAACTCTACTTTGAAGCACAAATGAGCTCAAGATTCATCTATAAGAGTACAAAATTTCCTAACCAATCATGAGAATAGCCTCAAGAAACATAATCACACTCTGATTCAAACACTCAGCCATATAATCACAGATTAAAATAGCCAATCAGCACTTAATCAATTAAACATTGGGGGCTGAAATTAAATCCAGAAGCAGAACAGAGAAGCCATAGTTTGTGTGAGTTCAGAAGCAGAAGAGCTCCGGTCTGTGAAGGTCGTTGGGGAAGACTTGGTTAAGGTCACTGGTGAGCCAGTGATGGTGTTGATATGATGACAGAAGTGAAGAAAGAGAACAAGCCCAGACTCCTCTCTTTAATTCTCCTTTATGTTCAGCTCTTACCAGTGACAGCTTTGACGGTTGCCTACGGAATGTGCGGTGGTGGTGAGCTATCCCATCTCCTGTTTCCTCCCTCTCTCCTTCCTCCCGTCACCCTCCAAACTCGCGGCAGCTCTACTTCTCTACTTTCCCTCTCGCTACCAGCAGCTTGCGGTAGTGGTGCAGTGGTAGAGGAATGATGATGATAGTGAGGGAGACGGTGGATGCTAGGCGATGAGGGTAGAGATAATGTGTATGGTGAATGAAGCTTGTGACCGCTCCTCCTCCTCCAATCCCGACTTCCATCTCTCTGGTTCGGATTCAGCTTGCGTCCTTTTCTCTAAAGAAAAAGATGCTCCTTTTCTTTAGATAAGCCGTCGGATCGAGATCTCAACGGTCCAGATTTAATATATTATAAAATATTATTTTATAATATTTTTAATATAAAATAATATTTTATAATATATTAAATCTGGACCGTTGAGATCTCGATCCGACGGCTTATCTAAAGAAAAGGAGCGTCCTTTTCTTTAGAGAAAAGGACGCAAGCCAATTCCCTCTGGTTCTGTCTCAAGCCCGCCTCTAGCTTGACTTGCGGCTGTGATTTCTTGTTTTATCTGTTGTGTCTCCAGCCTCCTCCTCTCATCTTCCGTGTCTCCCCTAACCCTTGCGTTTTGACCAAGGGACTAAAATGAAACGAATGAAATCTTTTCTAGGAGGGATTGAATTGTAAATGTGAAACCTTTTGTGGGTATAACTATAATTCTCAAACTTTATAGGCCCTCTATATAATTTCTTCTGATTTATTCCTTCATCAATTTGATTTCCAAAAAAATATGGGTTCAATTCTGTAATTTTCACCAAATTGATAAACAAATAAAATAAACCTAAAATATAATACTTTATATTCCAAAAATTAATCAATTAATGCAAATCATAAAATATATGACCTTTTTACCATTTTTCAACCTTAATTTCATTTAAACACATTTATCATAATTAATCATAAAGAGATATTTGAAGCTCAATTATCATGACAAAATCCCCAAATAAAATATGAAAATATATAATAAAATAGGGATTTGTCAACTTGGCTTTATTGTGTTGCTTGACCGCCTTGTTGTTATACCATCTAAA
Source organism: Inga oerstediana (assembly GCA_963210345.1). NCBI lineage: Eukaryota > Viridiplantae > Streptophyta > Magnoliopsida > Fabales > Fabaceae > Inga > Inga oerstediana. The sequence goes on along the minus strand of OY723406.1, from coordinate 55,140,508 downwards.
ACAAAAAAGGTATACCATCTGTTAGAGCAAGCGTTTCACCCAAGAGGGGGGTGAATTGGGTGATCTTAAAATTTCGTTGCAAATATAAAATTTGACGTTGAAATTAAAACAGGAAAGAGTAAGGAGAAATATCACCGAAGTGTACACCGGGAGTTATACTGGTTCGGCCACAACCACTTTGACCTACGTCCAGTCCTCAGAGCTTCTCTGAGAGTTTCACTATAACTTCCAAGATTCAGTGGGTTCTTGGCACCACAGTACAAGCAAGTTCCTACGTCTGGACACTCGCTCCCCCTTACGAGTTGTAATCCAATCCCAACTCAAGGTTCCACAACCTTAAGTTATCTCAATATCAAATATTGAGTTTGAATGAAATATCTCTCTCACAGAGTAAATAAGAATCACTGAAGCATAGAATTACAAGTGTTATGCAAAACAGAGCAATGAACTTGATAATACGTTCGTGTATGTGTTCTTGTTCGTACTTCTCTGTTTGGATGTTCCCATATATATAGATGCGTTGGTAATGATTCTTGGAACGTTTTTCTTCATGCTCGTTGGAGCGTGCGCAGCCATTATTGACATTTCCAGTATTTTAAAGACATACGTTGTGATAGGTGACGGTCGCTGACATTTGAGCATTGCTTTTGACTTTCCTTATTTGGTAAGATCTCTTTATCGTTTATCTGTTGAAATGCTAAGAATACTAATATAATGAAAAGTTAATCAAATAGGAAACAAAACAATGACCGTTGGAATGATTTCAAACTTTCTGGGTTTTCTTACTCGAGTAGCTACTCGAGTATCACATGAAGTTTACTCGAGTTTCATCGGGAAACCTTTGATCAACTGCAAGTCAATGAATAAATACAAGATTACTCGGGTAGTGCATGGAATAACTAATTTTCAAACCTTTGGAAATATATGTTTACTCGGGTACCTACTCGAGTAATGCACTCACAACTTTATGGGTTACTCGGGTACCAACTCGAGTAATCCTTCAAATAAACTTGTGTTACTCGATGCTGTACTCCAGTAATGTTGGCAGGATTTCAAGGCCGAGAGCACTTACCTTGTTACTCGAGTAGCTACTCGAGTAAACTTACTTTTTTGGCACAACTTACTCGGGTAATGACTTGAGGATTTCCTTGAAAATTTCTCTGCATACTCGGGTACCTACTAGAGGAATTCACTTAAAATAGAACATTAAAAACTTGCATACTAGAGTAATGACTCGAGGAAAATGAGATAAAAAGAAATCAAGTTAATCGGGTACCACCTTCAAGTTTTTACTTACTTCAGTGTGTTACTTGAGTACCTACTCGAGTAACATTGGCAGTGGTATAAAGTGCCGAGAACAACACATTTTCAGAAACAGAGTTACTCAAGTACTTACTCGAGTATCATTGGCAACTTGAAAGCAACTGGAAGTTGTTCACATGGTTACTTGAGTAGCGCCTCGAGTAACATTGGCAAGCCGAGAGCAACTCCAAATTTTTTACCTGGTTACTCGAGTAGCTCCTCGAGTAACATTGGTAGGCTGAGAGCAACTTGAAAATACTTACACTATTACTCAAGTACTTACTCGAGTAACGTTGACAGGTTACTGGAAGTTGTCTCTGGTTACTTCAAGTTTTGTCACATTACTCGAGTACCGCCTCGAGTAATGCCTTATAAAACTTGCTTCTGATCAAGTTCCTCAGCATTTTCTCTTAGCCTTTCTTCATTACTCCAATGCTTACTTCAAGTGATACTTATCCCTGTTATTCCTTTGTTCAAACTTGTTTATTAATCATTTCCTTTTTAAACCATTCTTTTGTTATCATCAAAACATGAGATCTAACATTCTCCCCCTTTTTGATGATGACAAAACTTGGTGATTTTGAACATGGTTTTTCAAATTGAATTCTCAATTAAATAAGTCTTATTAAGTTTGAATTCATAGCATACACCTTGCATACACAACAACTTCATTAGTCCAAACATGTATCATAATTCAAAGCTTAAATGAACTTAAAATGAAATCATAATTTAAACACACTTGCATTAAACTTCAAATTACAAGATAAAATTCAAAAGATTCAAAATGCTCCCTAAAGCCCATATACACCCAAATACCCAAAATAAACACACCCAAAATAAACATAGACACTTCCACAAAATCACTCTCAAGTTCTTCTCCCCCTTTTTGTCTTCATCATTCAAGAGGAGGATGAGTAGGCTTGACCATGGAAATTGGCTTCACTGGAAGAACTAAGCCACTATCTGAACTGGATGAGTCAAAAGAACTAGAGGATTCTGGATCAGGAAGATTCAATGGAGGGATAAGGATGTCATCTCTAGGAGGAATAGGAGAAGGTTGGAAGACAACCATAGTGGTCTCAACCACAGGAGTATGATGATCAGAGGAGGAAGAGGGAGATATTTCCTCAGTAGGGGTAGGAGATGGAATAGGTTTAGGAGTGGGTTCAGGCTGTGGTTTCGGAGGTGAATCATCAATGGTGATATGAGTTGTTTCATGTGTTTCAGGATCATCCACTGAGTATAATATATCTTTGGCTTGAAGTTCAGGTGGGCTAGATACCAGAGGGGTAAATGGTTCATCCTCAGTGATAGGAGTGTCAGAAGGAGGGTTCACTGGAGGTGGTGGTGGTGGTGCAGAAGAAGATGGACCGGCAGAAGGTCCGGGACCTAAAGAGTCCAGTCGTGCCAGAATCAATCTCAGAGTGTCACCCTGGGCACGTTGCTCTGCTAGCAACTCCTCATGCCTCTTGTCCATTTTCTCAACCAACTCCTCATGCCTCTTGTCTATCTTCTCAACCAACTCCGCCATCTTGAAGTTCGTGTTGGTAATCAATTCAGCGTTCGTGTTGGCGATATCCACATGGAAACCTCTCAACATATTTTCCATAAAATGCTGGCGAGTGGTATTGAGGAAGGATGGCGATGATGTGGTAGCAGCTGGAGCCGATGACTGAGTGTCATCTATCTTGCTGGTTTCTGCCTCTGTGGTCTTCCTCTTCTTCTTTGATCCTGACTCCAGAGGACCTTTAAGAGGGATGTCAATGTTTAATTTCCCTATCTAGTTTCTCCTAACTGGAGTCAACCTCTCAATGTTCTCCTTGCTATCCAAATACCATATCTTGTTCTCTTTCAGGATTAGAGACACAATCTGAGGATATGGCATTGGTGTTGTAGCCTTCCCATCCACCTTATACCTCTTCATCTCAGAAAAGATATACTCTCCCAGATCCTTCTGTTCCTTCAAAAGCAGTGAAGCAAACCACCTAAACTCCCTATCAGAGAAATGGGTGTAATTGTTGGCTTTATTCACTAGGGACCTAGAGTAAATGTACCAAAGGACCCTATGATGATCACACATATCACTGGGCTTGAAATTTAGAGAGCCAACTAACTCTCCAGGTTTAAGGATAGTAAAGATTTGATTTGGCTCAAGTTCGTAGTAAACATCATCCGGGGGATTTTCTATGCCTAACCACAAGTTAATTCTAGATGGTGAAATTAGAATCTTTTTACCTCTCACTGTGGTGGTCATTTCTTCCTTAACTGAGGTTCGGTTAGGCTCATCTATGATCTCTAGATTACAATAAAAGTGGGTGATCACTTTAGTACAGAATGGTAATCTAATAGATAGCCAAGGCATAAAAGGATCTAAATAAGGACTTAGGTCATGCTTCACTACCTCTTGAAGTAACTTCAGATCAACATAGTGTGTCTTACACACCTTCCTTCTGGAGAACTGAGACAAGTACTTCGGAGACTCCACCAATTTGCTAACATTGAATCCCTTTGGTGGGTTGGTGATCTCTGCTTCCGGTACTTTGGTCTTCTTGGAAGTTTGACCCTTCTCCATTTGATCAATTATTCCATCCATAGCCTTAGCCACATTTCTGTCATACTTTGGCTTTTTGGTAGGCTTTGGTGTGAAAGAGGGGGTAGAGGAATCAGAGTGAGGAGGTGAGGGGGATTTGGTACTCTTGCCTTTCCCAGTGGAGGTACTCTTTTTGGATTGAGCCCTTGTAGCAATAGGCTTTTTAATCACCACACCTTTGGGTTTCGGTTGAAGAGGAATTTTAGCTTTTGGTCTTGGGGTGAGTTTTCTTCTCTTTTTGGGAGGAGAAGAAAGAGGATCAGAATGTTGTAGGGATTCAGAGGAGTCTATGGGAGTAAGGTTTTTGGTTCTCATCTTTCTGAAAGATTGAAATACTGAGATTTTCAGAAAAAGAAAAGAAACAGTCGCAGGTTAGGGCACTGAGAATCTAGACAAAATAGGAGGTTTTTGGAACTGAAATCTCTTGGGTTTTAATGGAAATGAAGCAAGGAATCACTTGTGAAAAGTTTTTGTGAGAGTGTATAGTGATTTACTCGAGGAGATTTTGTGAAAATGACCGAGTTTGCGACAGATAAAGACCTAGATCCTGACGTTACTCGAGGCCTTACTCCAGTAACCTTCAAGTTTACTCGAGGACTTCCTCGGGTGTTCATGCAGAGAAATTCTAAAATAATTCATTTAAATTGCGTACCTGGCATGAATAATATTGTAATTATCCATGGATGTTCCCTCGATCATTTATAACCCATTCTGAGCAGATTTGAGTCATTATTCATCAATTTTGAAAATCTGGACTTGCAGTTACTCGAGGCCTTACTCGAGTAATGTTCATGTTTACTCGATTCCTTCCTCGGGTAACCTGAGTTTTCAACTTGTGACTCTTCGTTTCTTTGTAACTGAACCTTTAGATTTGAAAATCAAGTAACTTGATCCGTTACTTCCAGTTTTGAAGTCCATTACTCGAGTACATACTCGAGTAAAGTACTTCTTTACTTCAAGTTGTTCCTCGGGTAATGCTTCTCTGTTAGTGATAACTTCAAGTTGGTACTCCAGTAAATGTGTCCTCTGATCACCTCTATTTTTGTTTTTCAAAATAGAGTTTCAACCTTCCTACAAAACAAATTTCTATATACTCCGATGCTTAAGTTAGTAATCATCAAAACTTTAACAAATGACTTCATCTAATATTATGAGAAACTTAAATAACTTATAACTCATTGGGATTTACCATTCCCAATTCTCTTCTAATGAATAGAAATTGATCTTTTGCAAGGGGTTTTGTGAAAATATCAGCTAGTTGAAGATGAGTAGGAATGAATATCACTTTCACATCTTTCTTTTGCACATGATCTCTGATGAAGTGATGTCTGACATCGATATGCTTGGTTCTAGAGTGTTGAACTGGATTCTTTGCCAAGCTTATCGTACTGGTATTGTCACAATAGATTGGTACTTCTTTGAGATAAATACCAAGATCTTGTAGTTGTTGTTTTAACCATATCACTTGTGCACAACAACTTGAGACTGCAATATATTCGGCTTCCGTTGATGAAAGAGACACTGTATTTTGTTTCTTGCTGAACCATGAGACGAGTGATCCTCCAAGAAATTGTCCTTGTCCACTGGTGCTCTTTCTGTCTATCTTGTATCCTCCATAATCTGAATCTGAATATGCAACAAGATATTCACTTATTCCTTTGGGATACCATAGACCCAATTCTGGTGTGTCTGCAAGGTATCTAAAGATTCGTTTGACCGTTTCAGCATGTGATTCCTTTGGTGCTGATTGATATCTTGCACATATACCAACACTAAATTGGATGTCTGGTCTGCTTGCCGTAAGATTGAGTAATGATCCAATCATTCCTCTGTATTTTGTGATGTTGAAGTCTTTCCCTTTGACATCAGCATCAAGCAACGTAGTTGAGCTCATAGGCGTGTCTGAGCCATTTGCTTCATCTATTCCATACTTCTTCAATAGCTCTTTTAAGTACTTTGTTTGAGATATGAAGATTCCATTCTTTCTTTGTTTGATTTGCAAACCAAGAAAGAAATTCAATTCTCCCATCATTGACATCTCAAATTCTCCCTGCATTATCTCAAAAAATTCCTTACACAGAGATTCATTAGTAGCACCGAAAACAATATCATCAACATATATTTGAACAATTAAAATATCATTGTGTTTTCGTTTTATAAAGAGTGTTGTGTCAACTTTTCCCCGTACAAAATCTTGATTAATAAGAAACTTACTGAGCCTTTCATACCATGCTCTAGGAGCTTGTTTTAAACCATATAAAGCCTTTTTGAGTTTAAAAACATGGTCAGGTTTAGTAACATCCTCAAAACCTGGAGGTTGTTCTACGTAAACTTCTTCCATAATGTAACCATTTAGAAATGCACTTTTTACATCCATTTGATAGAGCTTGAATCCTTTGATGCATGCAAAGGCTAAGAGTACGCGTATTGCTTCTAATCTAGCCACTGGAGCATACGTTTCCTCATAATCAATCCCTTCTTCCTGATTATAGCCTTTGGCCACCAACCTTGCCTTGTTTCTGACAATAACTGCGGACTCATCAAGTTTGTTCTTGAATACCCATTTAGTTCCAATGATCAGATGATCCTTGGGTCGGGGTACTAAATCCCAAACTTGATTTCTCTCAAATTGATTTAGTTCTTCTTGCATTGCTATAACCCAATCATTGTCTGACAGGGCTTCATGAATGTTAGAAGGTTCAATCTCAGAAATGAATGCAGAAAAACTTACTTCATTGAAAACTCTATTTCTAGTTTTGATCCCTTCATTCACATCTCCTATGACTTGATCTAAGGGATGACTTCTATTGTATTTCCAGGCTTTAGGTTGACCTAGAGATTGCTCTTCTTCCTTGGTTTCATCAACTTCTGGAATAAGAGACTTAGAAATAGATCGATCATTTTCTTGATTTAAAACAACTTCCTGTTCTTCATCAATAGTTTTGTCAGAGGATTCAAATTCATCAAATATAATATGAATTGATTCTTCAATAATACCTGTTCTTTTATTGTAAACTCTATATGCTTTACTTCGGTTAGAATATCCTAGGAAAATTCCTTCATCTGTTTTAGAATCAAATTTTCCTAAGTTATCTTTACCATTATTATGAATGAAACACTTACAACCGAAGATGTGTAGATGAGCAATGTTTGGTTTTCTTTCTTTGTACAGCTCGTATGGTGTCTTTCCAAGTTATGTTCTGATATAGGCTCTATTTGAAATGTAGCATGTTGTACTCATAGCATCAGCCCAAAACACTTGAGACACGTTCTTTTCATTCAACATTGCTCTAGCCATTTCAGTGAGTACTCTATTTTTGCGTTCCACAACTCCATTTTGTTGAGGTGTCCTTGGAGCAGAGAAATTGTGATAAATGCCATTAGTATCACAATATTCTTCAAAAGCTTGATTTTCAAATTCTCCACCATGATCGGTCCTAATACCTGCAATGGTCATACCTTTCTCATTTTGCACTTTCTTGGCAAAAACAATAAATTCTTCAAAGGTTTCATCTTTTGAAGATAGAAAAATAACCCATGTAAATCTAGAGAAATCATCAACAATGACCAATGAATATAAATTGCCACCAAGACTCTTTACTCTTGCTGGGCCAACTAAATCCATATGCAATAATTGTAGTGGTCTATTTATCGAAATCTCATTTTTCAGTTTGAAAGATGATTTAGTTTGTTTACCCTTTTGACAAGCGTCATCAAATCATTTTTGAAATTTAATTTGGGTAATCCAAAAACTAAATCCTTTTTGAGTAATTTGCCTAGTTGATGCATGTTGACATGAGCCAATCACCTATGCCATAGCCAACTTTCATCGGCATTACTCAGAAAACAGTTTTCAGATTCATTTCTACTAATATCTAGAGTATAGCAGTTACCTTCCCTTTTTGCTCTGAGCTTAGCCTTGATATTCTTCTTATCAAGTAGTAAGTCTTTCTTGTTGACAATCAGACATTCTTCTGAATCAAATATTATCCAGTTGTCTTTATCTGCACTTTGACTTACGCTCAGCAAATTATGACACAAGCCTTCTACATAATATACATCTTTGACTTGTATTCCTTTGTCATTTTTTATTTCACCAATTCCTGCTATTCTTCCAGTTTGATTTCCTCCAAATTTTACCTTTCCACCTTCTTTAGGTTGTAATTTTGTAAAACATTCAGAATCACCGGTCATATGTCTAGAGCATCCACTATCTATATACCACTTGTTGTTTTTGGATGCTTTAAGACATGTCTGAAATCAAATGGTTAAGTCTTAGGTACCCACATCTTTTTGGGTCCTTTTGGGTTAGTACAAATGATTTTCTGAACGTATGAGCCTTTAGGTACCCATTTATAGGTTCCTATGTTTCCTTTCTTCTTATGAATGCATGAAGAAGTGTAATGACCTTTTCTATTACAGTAATTACATAATGCAAAAGGATTTGTTATATGCACAGAATGTTGGAAATAATTCAAATATGACTTACCTCCTACTTTCTTTCTACCTTTCCTTTTGTCTGATTTTGGATCATATCCAATACCAGATCGGTCATTTACAACTCGTTGATCTTTTAAAATCACACTTAACATCTCACTTCCTTTAGTAAATTTTTCAAGAGTTTTTGTGAGATCAGTGTTTTTCTTTTTCAAAGAAGAACAATTTTCACAATTCTTTTCTAAGCTTTCTTTTAGTTCAATTTCAAGAACTTTTTTTTTCTTTTTGAGAACGACTAATTCTTTAACTACTTTGATGAATTCAGAATGTAAAGCGTTATATTCAGAGAGTAATTTATCATAAGTAGGGTCAGAATCATTTACCTCTTCTTCTGTCTCTTCTTGAGCAACAAGACATGTATTGGCTACATCTTCTTCATCACTTTCTTCATCAGATGAACTATCTCCCCATATAGCATATACAAAGGCCTTCTTTTTGTTAAAGAATTTGCCTTTTCTCTTTTCTTTGCTCTTTTGATTCAATTCTGGACATTCTGATTTGATATGTCCTAGTTTTCCACATTCGTAGCAAATGATATGATCTTTGCTGGTAGTTCCTCCTTTTTGAAAGTGTTTGAAGCCTTGACCTTTCTTGTAGAACTTTCTGAATCGTTTTATGATTAGGCCCATTTCGTCATCGTCAAACTCCTCATCCTCATCTTGAATTTCTTCTTTTGTTTTTAGTGCTAGACCTTTCTTTTTCTTGTCACCGATGTCATCTAGTTCCCGTTTGAACTTTAGTTTGCTTTCATATTCAGAAAGGCTTCCAAATAGAGAAGCAACTGATCTCATTGATTCTCCTTTTGCCTCTTCTATCGCAGTGACTTTCGCCTCCCACTCTTTAGAAAGAATATTCAAAATCTTTCATACTTGGGTATGCTGATCATAAACTTTCCCAAGTGCTGCAAGTTGATTAACAAGATGAGTATATCTAAGTTCAAATTCAGTTATTGATTCACCTGATTTCATTCAAAGTAGATCGAATTCAATGACCAAAGTGTTGATCCGATTCTCCTTTATTCCCGAAGTTCCTTCATGAGCTATTTCCAGGGCTTCCCACATTTCCTTTGCTGTTGCAAGTGTGCAAATTCTGAAGTACTCACTTTGACTCAAAGCACTTTGTAACATCAGAATTGCCTTGCTATTGAGAGTAATAAGTTTCTTGTCATTCTCATCATATTCCGTTGGCGTCTTGGGAATTTTCTGAGACTCTACAATCTTTGTTGGTTGATAGTTTCCACTCTCAATCACATCCCATAGCCCATATTCAGTAGCCATCACGAATACTCTGAACTTTGCTTTCCAGAAAGAAAAGTGTTCGCCACTGAAACCTGGAGGTCTAGTGATGGATGCTCCGTCGGGAAGAATTCCTTCACTCATGCTTGCCATTAGATCCTTCTTAGGTTGTTATACCTTAACAAGAAAACCTAAGCTCTGATACCAAATGTTAGAGCAAGCGTTTCACCCAAGAGGGGGGGTGAATTGGGTGATCTTAAAATTTTGTTGCAAATATAAAATTTGACGTTGAAATTAAAACAGGAAAGAGTAAGGAGAAATATCACCGAAGTGTACACCGGGAGTTATACTGGTTCGACCACAACCACTTTGACCTACGTCCAGTCCTCAGAGCTTCTCTGAGAGTTTCACTATAACTTCCAAGATTCAGTGGGTTCTTGGCACCACAGTACAAGCAAGTTCCTACGTCTGGACACTCGCTCCCCCTTACGAGTTGTAATCCAATCCCAACTCAAGGTTCCACAACCTTAAGTTATCTCAATATCAAATATTGAGTTTGAATGAAATATCTCTCTCACAGAGTAAATAAGAATCACTAAAGCATAGAATTACAAGTGTGATACAAAACAGAGCAATGAACTTGATAATACGTTCGTGTATGTGTTCTTGTTCGTACTTCTCTGTTTGGATGTTCCCATATATATAGATACATTGGTAATGATTGTTGGAATGTTTTTCTTCCTGCCCGTTGGAGCGTGCGCAACCATTATTGACATTTCCAGTATTTGAAAGACATACATTGTGGTAGGTGACGGTCGCTGACATTTGAGCATTGCTTTTGACTTTCCTTATTTGGTAAGATCTCTTCATCATTTATTTGTTGAAATGCTAAGAATACTAATATAATGAAAAGTTAATCAAATAGGAAACAAAACAATGACCGTTGGAATGATTTCAAACTTTCTGGGTTTTCTTACTCGAGTAGTTACTCGAGTATCACATGAAGTTTACTCGAGTACTTACTCGAGTATCATCGGGAAACCTTTGATCAACTGCAAGTTAATGAATAAATACAAGATTACTTGGGTGGTGCATGGAATAACTAATTTTCAAACCTTTGGAAATATATGTTTACTCGGGTACCTACTCAGGTAATGCACTCACAACTTTATGGGTTACTCGGGTACCAACTCGAGTAATCCTTCAAATAAACTTGTGTTACTCGATGCTGTACTCGCGGGTGATGTGGGGCCACTTTAGAAAAATTTTATTTATTTGATTCAAATGATGTATCATAAGAAAGGTCTTGCCAAATGCATTCCAATGCAACAAGAATCAGCTCCAAACTCTTTGTATTCTGCAAGTTATGATCGAAAGAGTGTATATTTCGCTAGTCTGCACAAGCATCAACTTCCAGAAGGCATACCTCCTAGAATATACGTTCAAATTAGGAAAATTACCTATCCATGGAAAGCTCTTTGAGTCTACTTTCATTTGGCACTGGTCTCGTCTCAATCCGATGAGTATTTTGTACGTTACATGCAAAATACCGAACCTGTGTCGAAAAGTGATGGTGATTTCACTGTCTTCTTCCACAGATCATATCTATATCATTTGATCTTCTTTCAATGTGCTCCTGGTGCCACATTTACGTGTTGTGAGTCCTCGTTCATATGCCACCGGTTTCGGGTCAATCCGACGTGTGGTTTGAGAGATATGATCAAACTACCAGACCTCGCTCAGGTTGAACGTAAAACAAAGTAGAACAGAGTATTCACCCGTGCTTGAGTCAATTGGTCTGTGCTCGATTGAGTTCTTCCTGTGCTCGAGTGAAACACCTTGTGCTCGAGCATAACTCCTCTAGAAGTTCCAAAACTCATATATAAGTCATCTTAGCTTCATATTAACCTATTCCAACCATCATTTGATCATAGAAACCTCCGGTAACATTATAGAAACCTCCAATATCACATCTAGAATCTTGATATTCATGATAGATCTACCAAGTTCTTCATTCTTCAATATCTTTCTTCTTGGTTCTCCTCTTGATAATAATTCTCCATAACCAAAGTAAGCATTTCCTTGATTATCTTCAATTTCTTTCTTCTTCTTCCTCTTGTTCATTTTCATTAATTCAATATTCTTCATTCTTTGCTTGACTAATCTACAAAATATGTAACATTAAATATAGTAGTTAGTCAAAGAAATACATTATATAAACTTTTTATTCTTATCACTTCATATTTATATTTGACATCATCAAAACTAATCATATCCAACATTCTCCCCCTTTTTGATGATGACAAATCCTTTAAGAAGAATATGTCTAAATGAAGTGCAACATGCAAAGTGCAATATACATATTATATATAATGCAACATACATATGCAACATACATATTTTTCTTACATTTTTCTCCCCCTATTTGACATCAGCAAAAAGTTTGAAATATAAAGAAGTAAGGCTTGTGGAGAAGTAAATAAAGTAGAAACGACTTTAATCACAATGAATGAACCAAGAAAACAATTGACTCTCCCCTATGTGAAGGAACTTAAAATAGATTTGGAGAGGTTTTCAAGAAAACTTTTATAATCAAGATCAATGAAATATATGAAACGTATTCTTGAAATGTAAATAGAGAAGGTTTAGAAATGCTCATGTAGATTTTGAAAATTGATGAAGCGCTCCATGAAGGAAGTCCGTTGCTTTATCCTTTGGCAATGCTAGTTCATGATGATGTACACCACACTTCTGTTATGCAACTCAATATATATCCATGTTGTTGCCAGGATTCTCCAATTGATTTGAGCTTCTATTTAGCATGTTCAATGCTCAGTTATATTGCTTTGAATGTTGTAGCCAATATATATTCCTTAACTGAGCATTAAAAACATCCTCAAGGTTGATAGAGTCTTCTTGTAATATGTTGAGGAATACTATTGCACACAACAAATTCTCCTGTCATAAATTTAATCTTTCTTTGCAAAGAGAATTGTTAGTTCAATCAAGTAACAAATTATTCCTTTCCATATGATATATTAAAATTAAGATCATGAAAAGAACAATGTAAGAATAACTCATCATCAAAACTAATCAAGACATGGTGAATACAGATGAGTATATTAAAAAAAATTTTCTTTCCAATAGGAGATGAGCTTTTAGTATATAAAACACATGTGAATGTGAAGCTCCCCCTTAATTGATGCATGGTTATAAAAATTTTAAGAAAACAGTTAATAACTCTCCTAGATTTGATAAACCATTGGAAACTTTATAGAGAAAATGATTTTGAAAGTATGAATATTTAGAGAGAAATTAAATTTGAAATATGATAATGCTATTTAGAGGTTTTAAGATATATAATCCAATATCACCTGAGTAGTCACTTGAGTGATTCTACTTGACCATTGCTTGATTGTTTACTCAAGTGGTGCAACTCAAAGATTAAACAAGAATACAATACCTCACTCGAGTAATATCGAAATCACTCGAGTCATAATCATCTGTAGTCCATTGATGCATCATGTCCTAGTCAATATTGGATGATGTGACTGGTACTGAGGGATTCTGAAGTGTAGTCTTTTGTGAACACTTTAGGATACCAAGATGAGCTCAGAATAAGGCCTTGGAATTCTAGTTGATCAAGTCACAGAGTTGTCTAATCTTGCCATTCACAGAAGTGATAAACTCAGCATGTTTGTAGCAAGCTCTGTGTGATTGTTGAAGCTCCTCTCTCAGAAAGCCTTAGACAAATGGACCAAAGAATGAAGGATCAGGTAGACCAACTCTAGCAAAATGTTGTCTCTCAATTATTGGCCTTGTTCACCATAGCTCTAGTGTAGGTATAGCAGATAATCCAGTGAAGATTTAGACATAGAGCTAGGATAGTAGTTAAGAATCCTCATAGGCTCATCAAGCTTGATGATTCTGTGCATCTCAGCATTTTCCGCTGAACATCTCTGTTAGCTCCATATTATAGTGAAAATGTCTGATCACCTTGAAATGATAAGGAAGATGGGTAGGCAACAAAGATTCATATTGGATAACTTATTATTGGCTCTGTGCTGCTTTGAAATAATTTCCTTTGGGTCTACTAAGAGATCTTCCTTCTCTTTCTCTTTCTCTGATTGTATCACTAGCTAGTTATTTGCTAGTGGTGGGATGTCATTTGAGTAATATCACATATTCTGCTTCAACTCATGCTGCAACACTATCAGTCATGTCTTTTCTGTTAGCCTTTGGTCTTTGTATCTAAAAGTAGAGCATTTTGGTCAACTCCTGCAAACGTATAATGATATGCTCTTTGGTACCCAACTTCTCTTGGGTCCGTACAATATTAGATATAACAACTCTTATGCTCTTATACAATTAATCATATGAAATTTGAGCAAAGAGTATCATAAACCAACAAAGACTAAGATATAATTTTATCTAGTAAATTCAATCCATTGAGTCATGAAGCATGATTAATAAGTGATACCAAGAGTGATGATTCTCAACAATCAATGACAATTTGTAAATGCATTTTATATAGAAAATATGTCATTGATATGATTTTTTATGCAATCCATGTAAGTTGGATCAAAGACAGTAGAGAATCTATCCATAATGACCAACTTTTATGAAATGATAAATCATGAATGAAAACAAGTTTTTCAAAAATGATAATGAGATATGCCAATTGTTTCAAAATCTCAAATGTTCTTTCGAATCATAAATATGCATCATGACATTAAGATTTTGAATGCATGAAAACTCATTTATGAAGCTTGTTAAATACCAATGCTTATGCCAAAAACAATGGAAGTCAACAGTTATAAAATATATATCAGAAAGCTTCACTAAGGAGTTCAACAAACATGTTAATTATAAGAGTTAACATGTTGAAGAATTTTCCCAAGAACAAAATTCATATGAAAAATGAATTAGCCTAAATGGGTTATCTTGACATATATAGGCATGATGACTTCAGTATTGATCAAGAGATAATCTTGCCTCTTAGTATTGTGTCTTAAAATGGATAAATATTTAAGGCAGCAAGACTTAAAGTGCAAGATTCTAGTTACTCAAAAAATGGATGAAGACAAATGGTAATGCATTTGAGCAACAATATGAGTATAAGAATTTATGGATGATGAAGCACATACTCATTGATCAAAATGACTAGAGTTTTAGAATATCCCGGTAAGTTATTCCACATTAATGGTTAATACATTAAGATTCAATGCACTAATGAACATTTATAATGCTTGGAATAACATGGCCAACTAATGATTTATGCATTAGGCACAAGGCTTTCACATATAGAATTCTTTTCTAGGGAATACACTTGAAACTCATATAGATAGTTAACTTGTTAGACATAAGATCTAACTTGTTACAGAATAAAAATTGAGGAGTTCACGTAGTAACAGGTTTAAGATTAAGAAACAAATATGTGAATAATGAAGAAAACTCTAGGGATGGATTTGAAGCATTTCTGACTTTCAGTATACATAAATATTAACTTCCAATTTTGAAACTGATTAAAATAAAATATGGAAAATTTTCAAATAATGTGTATGCATTTTTTAATAACAAGATGAATTTGGAATCTAAGTTCATTTTTTGAAATATGCATTCCGAAACTCAAATACATAGATAGATTATGCACAATTTCACTTTCAGTCCATTTAACAATCTAAAAATAATTTAAAAACCATAAATGATTTATTGCTAATGATATATAGTAATGAGCAAGAATTTACCACTCAGAATGAGTTGGAAAGAATGAGTATGGTGGTTGAGTTTTGAAATTACTGATACAGCGTACCTGGCTTGAGTGTAACTTGTAGACACCCAAGTTAATTTCCATCTCTTTGTATCTTTGTACTCAAGTCCTCCAAGATCACTTGAGTAATCCATGTTTTGAAGCTAATTTATGCATTTGTGTCTGTGGCTTTCATGAGTTCTTGTTGCACTTTTAGGTGAGTTCTCTATGCAGTCGAGTGTGCTCCCATCTCACTCGAGTGTGTGACATTATTCTTGATGAACACGAGAGTGTCAGTACTCGAGTGTTAACATGCCTTGCACTCGAATGTCATGATTCTTTTTCAAATTATTCCTGCAAAAATCATATAACCATTTTTCTTCCTTGGGTATCCAATTCTACTTGGATCCACTTATGGTTAGCTTAAAAGAATCATAATTCACATGCTCTAAGAATATAATCACTTCAAAGAAATTGAACATAATGAATTAAGTATGACTTTATGCATAAACATTGTTTTCTCATGAAGTATGTATATGCATGACAAGTTAGACTAACGAACATTGCAACTCTTTATGTACGATTTTTCTAAAGATTGTGAAAACATATGTGCAATGCTTATACCTAAGGTAACAAGTAACAAGGTATAAACCTCAATAAATATTACAAACAACAGCATAGGAGGTTTTATCATTGTGTACCTTTGCCTTAGATATTTGGAGTATTGCTTTTGCTTACCCATTGCATCTTTCTATGATGTTGATACTTTGAATATCTTGCTTTGGGTGCTGGCAACCTTCTCTCAAAATATATAGACTCCAGGAGTCTTTTATTTGATGCTTGAGAGATCCTCCTTTTCTTGTTCTTCTCAAGATAGTTGAATGGTATTCTATGGTAGTTCATTCTTGAGGTGGAACATACTCCTTTTCTCCATTGCTTCTTTCTCTGTTTATACTCTGTAACTCTAGCAACGGGTGCCTTGAGAGTTCTCCTTTTTGATATAAATGGTATGAACCTCTTTATTGGCGCATGAGAAACCCTTGGCTTATTCTTTATCTTCTCCGTACCCTTATGTCCATTCTTCTTATAATCAGTCTGCACACATAAAGTACTAGATGGACATTTTGGTACCCACATATACTTGGGTCCTTGATTGTTAGTATTAACCCTTACATGTTTCTTCGGTACCCAAATATACTTATTTCTCACATGGGAATTTCTTCTAATATAGCATGTATGAGAAATATGACCGGATTTACCACAATAATTGCAAATTGTATCAAGATATGCATTATGGGATATCATGCAACTATTATGTTGATTATGAGAGTAGAAATTCGAATGAATTTTATTTGAACATTCTTTCTTCCGAACAAATTTTCCAGCATATTTGAAAACATTTTTGCTTTTATCAATAGAATCAACAGTTGGTTGAGAAACAAACTTTTGTAGACTTTGAAAATCAGTTTTATGAAAATCAAACAAAGAATTGGAACTTTTTACCTTAAGTTCATCTTGAGCTCCGGAGAGTGATTTTTCATGTTCGTCCATACTGAGCTCTTTTCGGGAATCCTCTTCTTCTTGTTTATCCATGTTGACTGTATGGAAGTGTTCTATGATTTTTCCATCTTCATTATCAGCTTCCAATTGTTCATGCATAGTAGATGCGTAGCGTGTAGTTTCATATGAACTGTCAACACTTTCAACTTCAACACAATTGTTAGAAGCATACATAGAATCAAGAGTGTCCCAGATATTTTTAGCATTAGAACAAAATCTAATTTTCTCAAAATCATTTTCGGTTAAAGCACTATACAGAATTTTCATTGCTCTAATATTCAACGAAAACATTTTCTTTTCACTTTATGTCCAATCATTTCTTGGTTTGAAATCAAAAGCGTTTATAAAAACATTCCACATATCAAAATCATAAGCTTTTATAAAACTAGTCATTCTAGCTTTCCAAAACCAAAAATCAATATCTTTCAAAAGAGGTGGGATTGTATAATCAAAACCTTCTGAAAATATAAAACACCCAAAATTAGCCATTGTAACTCTTGAGACGGTTAAGTCCTTTAAACAAGAGCCCGGGCTCTGATACCAAATGTTAGAACCAGCTATCACCCAAGAGGGGGGTGAATTGGGTGTATAATAAAAACTTAAGAACTTTTGAAATCTTTTCGTATCTTAATGAAAGCGGTAAGTATGAAGGTTTATAAATCAACAGTTAGATTAAATAATATATGCTGGAAATATAAGAGTTTAAGGAAGAGAATATGCAAACTGTGATTTATCCTGGTTCGGTCCAATCTGTGATGGCCTACGTCCAATCCCCAGGTTCCTCCTGAGATTTTCAAATCCACTATCTTCTTGTTTAATCCGGGCACAAGAAAAGCCTTTACAATCCCACAAGTTTAGCCGGGTACTTGTGAAACCTATTACAAATCTCTCACTGAAATACTCCCCCTTACGGCAAGTCTTACGAGCAGAGTAATCCTAAAGATCTTCCTCTCATGCTTACTCATGCAAGTCTTACGAGCAGCAACGTTCTCTCCTGCTTACACCCCTGTAAGTCTTATGAGCAGCAACGTTCTCTACTGCTTGCACCTTGTAAGTCTTACGAGCAGAATGTCTTACGGCAATTCTCTCTACTGCTTCCCCGTAAGAAAATCAACCCTCTCAAGGTCCCTCTACCTTGAGATCAACTCAGAAATATAGTTGAAGGTGTTTACAAACTCTCTCACAGAGTGGGTATAATCTCAAGTGCAGTTCATATTTCCACGTTCTGACTTCCTCTCGGGCAAGCACTCGCTGCACTTCACTCGCATCTGCTCAAGTGAATTCTCGAATCACTCGAGCACAACCAGTCATGCTCGAGTGAGTTTCATGCTTCCACGTACAAACTTCTTCTCGGGTTATCACTTCCACGTCAAAACTTCCATGTGCTCGAGTGAGAAATCATCCAATGCTCGAGCATGGATCCTAGTGCTCAAGTGATGAAATTTCCTTCACGTTTCAGCTGCTTCTGGACATCACTCGCGGGTGATGTGGGGCCACTTTAGAAAAATTTTGTTTATTTGATTCAAATGATGTATCATAAGAAAGGTCTTGCCAAATGCATTCCAATGCAACAAGAATCAGCTCCAAACTCCTTGTATTCTGCAAGTTATGATCGAAAGAGTGTATATTTCGCTAGTCTGCACAAGCATCAACTTCCAGAAGGCATACCTCCTAGAATATACGTTCAAATTAGGCAAATTACCTATCCATGGAAATCTCTTTGAGTCTACTTTCATTTGGCACTGGTCTCGTCTCAATCCGATGTGTAATTTGTACGTTACGTGCAAAATACCGAACCTGTGTCGAAAAGTGACGGTGATTTCACTGTCTTCTTCCACAGATCATATCTCCATCATTTGATCTTCTTTCAATGTGATCCTGGTGTCAAATTTACGTGTTGTGAGTCCTCTATCATATGCCACCGGTTTCGGGTCAATCCGACATGTGGTTTGAGAGATATGATCAAAATACCAGACCTCGCTCAGGCTGAATGTAAAACAGAGTAGAAGAGAGTATTCACCCGTGTTCGAGTGAATTGGTCTGTGCTCGAGTGAGTTCTTCCTGTGCTCGAGTAAAACACCTTGTGCTCGAGCATAACTCCTCTAGAAGTGCCAAAACTCATATATAAGTCATATTAGCTTCATATTAACCTATTCCAACCATCATTTGATCATAGAAACCTCCGGTAACATTATAGAAACCTCTAATATCACATCTAGAATCTTGATATTCATGATAGATCTACCAAGTTCTTCATTCTTCAATATCTTTCTTCTTGGTTCTCCTCTTGATAATAATTCTCCATAACCAAAGTAAGCATCTCCTTGATTATCTTCAATTTCTTTCTTCTTCTTCCTCTTGTTCATTTTCATTAATTCAATATTCTTCATTCTTTGCTTGACTAATCTACAAAATATGTACCATTAAATATAGTAGTTAGTCAAAGAAATACATTATATAAACTTTTTGTTCTTATCACTTCATATCTATATTTGACATCATCAAAACTAATCATATCCAACACATATGTATACAGTATATATGACGGTTGTTTTATTAAACTCATTAGCATTGATAGCAAATAAATAATGCTTCTAATATAACGATCATTATGCATTTTATACATTATATAATAGTTATTGTGAAATCACCATTATGTAAGTTATAGAGTTTATAACAGTTGTTCACTTGAGGTCGTGACTTATTATGCCAACATTATGATATATATACAGTTGTTTACATGAGATTGTTTTATTATCATTATAGCATTATGAGCAGAAAATGTCTTTTATGATGGTTAAACACATTATACATTAGTGCCATGCCATATAATGTATTTAATGGGCTTGAAATTTCATCAAACTTCCTTTAGATTTTACTTCAAATTGGCCAAGTGAAAGTTAACGGACGCTTGATTAAATTAAACGGCCTTAGTGAATTCGCACATTTTAAATTGTTTTAGTATATTTGCCCCTTCTAAAACTTATTTATGCCAGACGCTCAATGGGAAAAATTTTATTGGTAAAATTGCACATTAACCCTATAATAAATACTCCCTTTAATTTTTTTTATAAAATATTTTTACCTTCATTTCCGTCTCTAATTTCTTGAGCTTTATGCTAAGTTACATAATGTAAGATTTACCAAAAAGCGAACATGAATTTATATGTATAATAGGACACACATTTTGTTTAATTTGTACACTTATGATCTGTAAACTTGAGCTGAAAACATAACTTAAGTATCATTTTTATTAAGCACTTTTATTGTGAAAAAAAATAATCTAAAAAGACCATTGAGTGTGCCGGTGTGGAGGGTTGATGAAAATAGTATGGAGTCCTCTAAAAAGTATCATTTTTAAGCACTTTTAAAAGTATCATTTTTATTAAGCACTTTTATTGTGAAAAAAATTTATCAAAGAAGACCATTAAGTGTGCCGGTACGAAGGCTTGATTAAAATGGTATGGAGTCCTCCAAAAAGAGGTCACGGAAGACTAAAGCTAACACACAATGAGGTTATAGAGTAAGATCTTTTGGTTAATAATCTATTAAAAGATGTAGTTTTCAATAGAGCATAATATCATCATACGATCTATTTAGCCGACCCCGCCTAATGTGATAAGGCTTTATTGTTGTTGTTTACTCAAATTAGGAAATGGAGCTAACATATGTGGATCCAATCATGTGTTTTAAATAAGAACAAGAAGTTAAACCAAGTTTGGTCATTTCCATAACTTTTCTTGATTCCCTTGTGAAGTTTTGCTCAAAATAGAGCGTTGTTTTTCAGTAGGTTCAAGAGATTACACTATTTCACGCTTTAGAATAGTGTTGATTAAGCTAATATGTATTATATGTCCTTATCATTTTTTGTTTTGATTAAAACTCGAAACCTTAGCTCAAGAGAGCATTACAATCACTATTGATACTAAACATATTTGGTGATCATCTCAGCAGACACAATGTTCGCCGGATGATAAAAAATACAAACGTTTTCCAAAAGCGAATGGGACATCCTAGCAAGCTTGTCTACTATATTATTTTGTTCCCAAGGGCATTCTGAATCTAAATATGCCAAACTCTGCATAACATGCTTCTAACATCATCCACAATATCTCTGAATGGGTGTTGAATGTCACATCCCCTCGTGTGTAAGTTGATGCCTCCACTACAATCAGTATCAAGAATGCCCTTCCTATAACCTCTGTTCCAGCATAATTGTAGGCCTTGGAGAATTTCAATAACTTTTGTAATGGCGGGCGGGACACTTGTAAGTTTGCACGTAAATCCAACTATCTATGTGTGTCCCATACCCCAAATCACACCTCCACATCCACTACTTTTGTTGCTAAGAACAAATCCATCCAATTGGATTTGCACCACGTCGTCACTCTGTAGTTGCATCTCATTTACTTGACTGAATTGCTTTTATAGAATCTGCACCTGGCTAGAAGGTCTTGGTCCTAGCAAGCTCTTATTAGTGTTGAAGCCACGCTTTCATTCTATGCTCTATCTTCTTCTCCAAACACTTTACAGCATCTGGCAATCCAAATATCCTAACAGATGTAACCAAAGAGAGTGGCCCATTAAATCTTCCTGATGAATCGTTTGCCTCCTTCATGTGTAAGATTCCAAAGAATCCAATCTTCTCCCTGTTTGTGTAGGAATTGGGTCCATTTGGAATCTTCCACCATTAATGCCCATCGTTCTCTGGAATATCTATAGTCCTATAAAAGATGCATTAAATCCTCCTCCTAATTGCAACCTAGTGGGCATCTGCTTGAAGTATCTAGTCCTCTTCTAGCTAGCAGTTGTTCCGTGTGCGCCCTTCCATGAGGGGCTAGCTACATGAAAGATTTGATCTTCTCTAGTACCATCCATCTCCACAATTGCTTCCATAGAGTATTCTCCGCTCGATGTGTACCTGCAACAAGATAATGATATGCAAAACTAACAAAAAAGAGCCATCAGATGATACCTTCCAGACAAATGTATCCTTTCCTTTCTCTTCCCATAGGAGGTGTGCACACATGATACGATCCACAGCATGGGGTTGGAACCATCCTAACAATTTGAATCTATCCCACTCTCCCTAGGGGGCGGTATAATCCACTACATTTTTCCTCTCTATCAATTAGACCTTGATATCCTGGAAATAGGTCAATAAGGGGAACATTCATCTCTGACTAGTTATCAAACCATAATAAAGAAGAGTGCCCATTTCCAACCTTTTTCCCTATGCCTCCTTATCGTATTCTTCCAACCTTTCTCTTCTATCTAACTTTTTCCCCTTTTACATTGGCTATCTTGCTGTATTCATGATTAACTGTAATGATCTTCCTATAGAAAAATATACTGAATATGTATATATATTACCTTCGGCCCTTAATATAAGAGCTATATTACTAATTTGGGTATATTAAGAAAGTTAGTTATGTTTATTATTTATAACAAATATGAGTTGATTTCCTAAAATACCATCTTTTTCATCAAGACTACCCTAAATAGAAATCCCTTAATGTGTGCAATCAATAGGGTTATTTTAGAGAAAAAAATTATAAATTTGGGAGGCAAAGTAAATTGAGGTCTTATATTTAGGACCATAAGACCAACTTCAACCTATAATTAGCTCTTAAATTAAATATTGGATATATTTATATCAACAATTCATTCATAGGCTTAAGAAACCACAGAAAGAAGAAATTACAGAGAGAAGGGAATGAAGAAGTGGACAGAGGGGAAAACATGAAAGGACTACAGACATCTCTATATCATGGACAATTTCAAATCGATTCTTATGCATAAACAGGTAAAATAGTTTTGACCAAAGAAAATGAAGGAAAGAAATAGCTCAACGCTTGTTTACCTCTCTCAAACATTGATCTCACCATGCTCTATTTTCAAGCAACTAAAACTGAGTTTTCTTTCGTGTTTTTATTATAATAATGATTATGATGAATCAATAACTTTGCATTCAAAATTAAATAAATTAATATATATCTAGAATCAGGGGATAGGGATTCAACATTGAGTACCTGTGCCAAAAGAAATCAGCATAGAAGGACTTTTTTTAAAAAAAAAAGAAATTGCATTCATTTCTATATGGATTAAATTCTCATTAAATTTAATGTCTTCACTATTTTGTTTTTGGCAAACAATGTTTTCGCTTTAATTATTTGGATAAAATCATATTTGAGAAATAGTAGTAGAATAGCATCATTAACAATCAATGTTTTCTGCCAAATTTTAGATTAAACAAAATTCAGTATATAAGGGAGTGAAATGAGAGAGATATATCCCGGTGATGAACTTTGGTGAAACCATTAGAAAAGTTCCAATTGTGTAGCATAAATAATAAAGGATATATAGAAATCTGAATATAATAAAGAATAATAATCTCACTTTTCGGCGTGCATTTTGTGAATTAGCTGAGCTCTTTATTTATAACTCTAGGACTTCTTTCTTCGTTATTCTACATAAAAGAAATCAAATAATTTAGTATATCTTAGTAATTAAATTTTGAATAGAAATAATTTTGGGCCCTCGTTCGGATTCAGGAAAATAATATAAGTTTGAAAAAGAGAAAGAAAGTTGTAGTAGAGAATCACAACATTTGATGCAGATTCAAGGAAATACCATTAGATATATCTATAGCTTTGTAATGTTTGGTGGATGGATTGTGCATTATTGTGTATTCAATATATAAATATATAGATATGAAGATGAACAAGCAAGTGGAACCAATTCAATACTACAAAAAAACAGCTAATTACCCACGGAATTCCATCTTTGAAATCAAATTACCAATGGATTAGAGACGGAAACGGAATCACTGACGGAATTTTTTCGGACTCTAAAAAATCCGTGGCAAATTGATTTACCGACGGAATAAATCTTTATTCTGTCGGAAATTACCGACAGAAAAAATTCCATCGGTAATTACCAACGGAAATTACCCACGGAAAATTTTCCGTCAGTAATTACCCACAGAAAAATTCCATCGGTAATTACCGACAGAATTTATCCACGGAAAAAATTTGGGGGTGATTACCCACAGAAAAAATTCCGTGGGTAATCACTCATGGAATTTTTCCGTGGGTAATCCGTCGGTAATTTAAAATTATTTTTTTAAAAAAATCCAAGTGGCAACTTTAAAAGAGGCCACGTGGACATCACCGAAAGCCTCCCACCACCCGTCCCCACATCTGGCCCTAGCAGCCCCCAAGCAAGGGCCACGTAATTTAATTATTACATTATATATTTCATTTTTTATAATATAAATTTAAAATTTTTTAATTTCTTATTTCATTTAAATATTTAATATTAATATACATATATATAATATTAAATATATATTTATATATAATTATATATTTTGTTTTTCTGATATAAAGTTTAAAATTTTTAATTTTTTATTTCATTTAAAATTTTTATTATTAATATTATATATATTAATATATTATATTAAATATTAATTTTATGATATTTAAATTTTTATTTGTTATAGATTATTTTTATTTTTTTATTTTATATAAATGATTAAAAGATAATAAAAAATTATTAGTTTTACTGACGGATTACTCACGAAATTATGTCGGTGATTTCTCCTTAAAATTACCCACGGAATTCCGTGGGTAAGGCGTGGGTAAATAGCGACGGAAAAAATTCCGTGGGTAATTTGTCAGTATTTACTGATGGAATTTTTTCCGTCGATAATTAGGGAGGCCTTACCCACGGAATTCCGTCAGTAATTTCTCATTCAAAATACTCACGGAATTCCTTGGGAAAGGCGTGAGTAATTACTGACGGAAAAAATTCCGTGGTTAATCCGTCAAATTTACCGACGGAATTTTTTCCGTTGGTAATTAGAGACGGATTACTCACGGAATTCCGTCGGTAATTTCTCATTCAAATTACCCACGGAATTCTGTGGGTAAGGCGTGGGTAATTACCGACGGAAAAAATTCTGTGGGTAATCCATCAATATACCGATGGAATTTTTTCCATCTTTAATCCGTCGGTAATTACCCATGGAATTTTTTTCCGTCGGTAATTATTCCGATGGAAAATCCGTCGATAAATCGTCGGAAATTACCGACAGAAATAATTTCGTAGGTAATTCCGTCGGTAATAACATGTTTTTTTGTAATGAATGTTAGAGATGTATTGTATGAATAAGTTATTTCTAGAACACTTTTAATGCCTTTTTTCTTCGTTGTTTGATAGGGGACAGAATTTGAGAAAGCACTTAGATGGGTTTAAACAATTAAAGACTTCAAACCAGAGACTAGAAATCATTATAAACCATAGCGATCCCAACTCCAAGACAAGGTTTGATCCTGCACTTGAGTGGGTTTTCTAAAACTTCTCAAAACATTTTCATTTTGATCTCAACTGGTTTGCATTTTAATTACATCCCATCCATTTGTAGTTTCATTTATTAATATAGGAGTGTTCACCCAAAGTATTCTCTACGGATAACCATATTCTTGCGCTTATACTAATAGGGTACATATGTCTACCTTGAAAATGCTATGTACATATCTACACCGGCCTATTTTGCTTAACTAAGTAGTCCCATACCTTATGACATGCTGGGTGGCATTTTTATACCAACCCAATGGCACCGTATATGTGTCCTATGCACATCTACACCGATATTTTGATCTCCTTCCTACACATGCTGGGCACTCTACCATGTAGGCCAAATCACACAATCCCCTCAAGTCTTTCTATCGTCCATCATTCTTGGGACTCTTCTCGAACTGGGCTTAGTAGTCCACCTTATTCAGGCTTATTCTCTAGCTTTTATTCCCAAAATTTGGGATATTACATATAATATGCCTAAACATTCTTTTATTTTTTTTGTCAAAATTTTGCCTCACATGTACAGTGTCGTTGTCAAGAACATCTTCATCAGATCCGGTTTGCCAAAGTTAATTTTTTTACAAGACCAAGGGAAAGGCCCATGTTTAGCATTTTTGAGATGATATGATAGAACATGAGAAGGGATTCATTGATTTCTTTTTGATTAAGTGATTTACTCTTCTTATCTACTTCTTCCCCTTCCCATGCAATGCTTCTCGATATCACATATCAGAAATTATACTTTTGAGGAAGTAGGGAAAAACCAATTTTGGAACAATTTTACCCAACCAGAAAAAATAAAAATGTAAGTCCAATCAGAATAGAGGACACCATACATATGTCGCAGAGGCTATATATGCCTAAAGAGGGTTGACCCAACTCATGTTGTAAATTCATCATCATTTATATATCTTCATAATACAAGGGATCATTATATGATCTTATATATACATCTCTATATCATAAAACATTTGAAATCAACCCTTATATATATATAGGTCAAACAATTTTGGCAAAGAGAGAAAACAATTACATACCAGAGAATTGCTGCCATAAACAATGTAACTTTTTTGTTAACTAGTTCATCCTACATAAAGATCAATGAGAATTTAATCATCCCAAATTCACTAATTTTGACTTGAAAGGGCTTTAATTGGTTATAACAAGTCATTACGTTTCAACTTTCAAAAGGGAAATGCAAAACAGAGACAGGCAACAATGAACTATAGAGCAACAACGGAGATCAAATCGTAGCTCATTATGTTAATCAAAGCTCAAGAGTATATTTAATTCTAAGACCTTTCACTCCCTCATTTATATTTTCTTTAATGTAGTAGCACTGTCAATGAGGACAAAGAAGAAAAACACCATCATTAAATTTTTTTCTATCCACTCCAACAACAGGAGTCTAATGGTGTTAATAACTCTTTGGTAAAAATTTAAAAAAAAAAGACAAGAATGAGGACAATGAATAAGCATGAAGCAGACAATTTTAGACATTATTTATAAAATTATTAACTTAGCCTTAATTTTAAGTCTCACTTCCCTTTATATTCACACACACTTGTATTTATCAATCATTCACTCCTACCTCTTCTCTCTTCAATCGCTCAAGATGACAATGCTAGGTCACTCCCTACTCTTGTAATATCCTAAATTTTAGGCATAGGGGCTTGAGGATAAGCCTGAATCAAGTAGACTGCTAAGACCAGTTTGGGAAGAGTCCCAAGAATGTTTGAGAAATATAATGAATTTTTGGGGACTAATTGACTATGTGATTTGGCCTCCGGGTAGAAAATAAGTCTCTAGATTTTAACGGTTCAGTATGCGTAATTAGTTTGATAAAATATGTCGGTGTATAAGTGCAAATGGTGTTTTCAGGGTGGACATATATACCCTATATTTTTGGAGAAGACACCGGTATGTGGTGCTATTTGATGGCATACTAAGGGTATATGTGGCACCATGTGGGGCCCATAAACCTACATCCGACGTTTTCCAAGATACGCTAGTATACACTCGGTAATTCCCGAGTTATATGACATGTGGTACCATTTTAAGAAGCAAGTGGACACTTGGCGTGATTTTAGTGGCCTTCATAAAGTAACTTTAATAAAGTAAATCTTATTTTTTGTGTTGGCACAACAAGAAGATGGCATATGTCCCTCATCATTACCTCTACTTTTTGACTTTTGTGTTAGACCTCTTAGAAGACGCCACCTAACCTCATTAGTCCAGGGAATCCACTGGTCTCCGATCCGATCATATACCTGCCTTACCCGAACACCGAGCTTTGAAGTTGGATGAAATCATCGGACTTCTCCTCCCTTGACCAGCTTGGACGGACAAGAGATAAAGAAGGAAGAGAGAGATTATGTTTGGTCACATGGCACTTCCCTGGAATTCCTTAGGCAGGTTAAGTGAATTTTCTGGTGGTTAGGTCGGCTAAGTCAGAGGAAAGGAGCATCAAGCACCCTGAGATATTTTTAGCACATGACACATGTCATTTCAAGAGCAATCCAACCTCTCTCTACCCCTTATTAATTTTGGCTAGCAAGGGAAAAATAGGGAAACAAATAGACAATTGAAAGGAAAAAGAAAAAGGAGAGAAGGTGGAGAAAAACTTAGTGTTCTTGAGTTCTTGAGTTTATTTCGCTACCGAATCCTTGTTTCCAACTGATGGAGGCTTCACAAAAATTTTTCTACTTAGTATGAGCTTCATTCCTATGGTTTAAATTTTTGATTGGTGGAGTTTGGTGCCAACTAGTAGGTCGAGGTGCTGTTGGAATCGATACCTGACTGTAGTATCATGTAAAGATAAGCCTAAGCATTGATTTAAACTAAATACTTTAAGGATTTGTTGAGTTTTCATAGGTTTCCTTGGCTGCCCTGAATTTTGATCAGGAAGAGAAATTAGGGTTTAATGTTGTTATGATCATGTATGTGATGATATATGATGCCTAATGATGGTATTAGACTAGTTTGGGGGTTGAAATTGTAAAATTGGTTGTTTTTGGTCTGAGGGTTCTGTTTGGTCAAAATGGGCCATGGTAAAAGAGTGTGATTTTGATGAATTTAAGGTCACCAATGGATTCTACACACAAAATTGTGTGGGAATAGGTTGTGAGCATATTTTTAGAAGGGTTGGATTGAAAACACAAACTTTGAAACTTGAGTAGTTGCTGCCAGATTGCATTTTCTGGGTGTCAGGTAGTTTGTGATGTGTTTTTTACTAACCAAAATGGTCATGATATTTTTGAGAATGACAGTAGACATGCTAAGCTTTAATTTGATATGTAATATGTGCCATTTAGGTTAGTACATTAGGAGATATGATTTGTCAAAGTTAGGCATTGAATTTAGAACGAATTCTGTAGCAGTGAGGATTGATTGAGGTTTCTCAAATTACATGCACATAATTGGTAGTAAGAGGTATTTTTCCTCTAAAATAGAGTTGACTTACAGAGTGCCATATAGGACTTTGAACCACCTCAATTAGAGATTCCTAAACAAAGTTATGAATTTTCAAAGTAAGATGACAATTCTGGCAGTTTGGGTTATACTTGCAAATTTGCAGAAGTTGAAATGAATTGTGATAAGTGGGATTATAGGGAATGAATGGGTAATCTAGAGTGTAATGGGATCACCTTAGGTACCCAAGTCATAAGGATTAAGAGACACCTAATGTGTCTTAGATTAGACACATACTTAAAATTAGAACACAATAGTTCTAAAGACTATGTAAGGGGAACAAGTCAAGAGTAATGACTTGCTTTTATGGCTCTAATGATGTAGTTATTTATCTAGGGCCATGAGATGTCAAGGAAGAAGAAATGGAAGGCTTTGCAAGAAGCTACAATGGTTGGAAGAAAAGGGGATAAGAGAAGAACTTGAAGAAAAAAGGTAGTAAAACTTTCTAGACATGCATTCACTTGGTAAGTATGCTTATGTATTGATGTGTTTAATTGATTTGATGAATTGTATGAAGTATATATAAACGATTGAAGCTCTATTTTTACTTATGCTATGGCCATAGGTGTAATGTGTAAAGTATGGAGCATGCAAGTATGTCATTATACTAGCATGAATTTATGTAACCAAGAATGTCATACATTAAGCTTGTATCTTGTATGCACAGTGAGCAAAGTTTGCTATTGAGATTCCTTGAATCTTACGCTCCCTCACCAAACCGTATAGGTGCGATGAGCATTGAAGAGGAATGCATGAGGTCATGTAAGTGGAAGATGTAGTTGTGAAATGAAGATTAATTGTATAAATATGCCTAGTTGAATAATGTTGTTGTTATGTATGTCTTCTATGGTATGTATCAATATATACACAAGAAGGAAAGAGTATGAATTTGTGATTTAACTAGATACTACAATTTGCAAGGCTAAATGAATGAATTGAGAACAAGAAGAGAAATACTCTGGTAATTATAAAAGGAATTAAGACACGATGAGTCATTAAGAAGTTATGAACTACTTTATGATGGTTTTTAAAAAGTTTTAAATTATTCAGAAAAACCCATTCAACTACAGGTTTGAATCCTGCCTTGAGGTTGTTAATTGAAAGAGTTTTACAAAAGAATAGTGCTTAGTAGTTCGAATTCACTTTGTAAAACTCATCAGATCGATTATAGAAATAAGATGTTACAACTCTCTCCTGATTTGAGTTGATCGCTAAAGTATAATAACTACTGTAGATTTGTTTTTGTGCCAAATGAAATATTATAATCTTAGTGGAATGAGTTTGTCCTAGTTTAAGTATGGAAAAAAGAGTTAAAATTCAGTTTTGCACACAGCTTGTTATGATTAGTTGATTTTAAAAAATATATCTCATGAGTCAAAAGATACTAATTTTGATTCCATGAATGGGAAATACATTTTGTGATCAAAGGCTCAAACGTTACTAGTAAAAAGAAATCATAATCGGGGGGTGGTTAATAGTAAAAAAATATTATAAGGATAAAGATTACCCTTTTCTTCATTTTTTTCCCAAACAAAAGATCACCCTTTTCACTTCAATGGGGTATAGGAAAATCAAACAGATTGATGTGAAGGAAATAACAATATTCCTCTAGCTGTGCACCCAACTCCATTACATGTAATTTGTGCAAAGTGTCTTTTTTGGAAAAAGAAGGGGAAAGTGACAATCATGGACCAAGTAAGGAAATTAATTATGATTAGAGGTCACAATTAAAAAATTGTGGGGGGGGGGGGGGAATAACCTTGATGGAGCCCTGATGAGAGCTTTTTCTACATTAGCCTTAGGGTCCACAATCAAAAATTAACCAAAGGTTACGTGTAGGCAAACCTATAATCATTCTCTCTTCTTGAGGACCCTTTTATTGATTTCTAAGTAATCTAAATGCTATGCACATGCAATGAAACAAGGGGAAATTGGTTTTGGGTTTGCAAATTAGTAACTAAAGGAGTAATGCAGTTTACTTAAAAGTTAAAATATTTGTTTTGGTATTTTTTTTATAAAAATGGTGAGTGAGTGAATTGAATGGTATGGAGTCTAAAATATGAGTGATGAATGCTCTTAGTAATGAAGAAAGTGACTATCTTGCTTAAAAAGATTATGGGAGTTAAAATTTATCAAGTCTTAAGAACAATCCTAAGATAACACTTGAATCCAATATTCTCAGTTAATAGTAGCTTTTATAAAAATAGCTAACTACTGCCTCTTGAAATATTGTTTAAAATCATTTAATGTGCAATCAAAATTGGAATAATGTAACATGAGTTTCTTGAATTTGAGTGCTAAATAGCCCCTCAAGGGAACAAATCAACCACATTAATTAGACAATAACACACTAATTAACTTAATCAAACTGCAACAACAGAGAAATTCAAACATATATAATCTTCACATTACAAAATCCAATCTCAACTACAAATATCAAAAAAAAAACAATTAACATCAATCTTAGTTCTAAAATCATATATAATAATTTGTAAAGCTAGGAAATCTAAATGTATAACTCTAGGCAAATGGAAAGATAAAAAAAACTCCCCTTTGTAGTTCATTGAGCTCAAGCAAACATCCTAATAACCAAGAAGCAAGAGAATTAGTTGCTCATTGTAACACCCTAGTTACATTATTGTTTTGATGAGTCTTTCTTAGTGAATCTGAACCACTAAGTGATATTTCTTGCCAAACAATTTCAAATCGTAACTTCAAAAATAGGATTCAAACCTGCACTTGAAGGGCGTTTTCAGAGTAACTTAAAACTTCATGAAGATTATTCAAATCCTAACTCCAAAAATAGTCTTTCATTTTCTCTTCAATTTTTCTCCTATTTTATGGTGGCTACACAAAATATAAAGAGAGTAGAGAGAGAATTGTGTTATCTTAAAGTGACATGTGTCACACATGTGTGGCCCACAAAGAGCCACACGTCCCTGACCAACCTGGTCCACTTCTTTTCCCTGAGTATTGACCGACTTTAATATTAGGGGAGTAGAGTCCGTTGAATTCCTCTAACTCCCCTATGTAGTACTCAGGAAAGTCAATCATGTACTCGTAAAAGTTAATCGGGGGACTAGATCGGGAACCAGTGAATTCCCCTGACTTTAGCGCCACGTGTCATCATCTTGGAATGCCAACCAAAAGGCAAGAAGGACATCTCATGATGAAGGGACAAGTGTCACCTTCCAATTGTGCTAACTTTCCATCAATTGTGCTAACAATTGATGACAAGTGTCATCTTCTTATTCATCCAACACAAAAGTTGAGTCATCATTACTCATCATGACTGACTTTATTAAAGCTACTTTAATGAAGTTACTTTATTGCTGTATGCTAAAGTTTTGCTCAGGACAACGACATGCATATTAAGGCCTATCAAATGATGCCAGGTCATAGTGTTTGTCTGTAGGCCCCACATGGTGCCACATATCGGTGTCTACTTCCAAAGCACAGGTATAATGTCTGTCCTGAGAATGCCATGTGCACACCTACACCGGCCTATTTTGCCCTACTAGTCTGTCCATTACCTCATGACATAGCTGGGTGGCATCGTCTACCAACCTAATGGCACTATATATCTATCCTGTGCACATCTACATCAACACTTAGGCTATGTTTGGTACGTGGTATTGAATTTTGATGGATTGGGATAGGGATTGGGATTGGGATTGGGATAGGGATTGGGATTGGGTTTGATACTTTAAAAATATGTTTGGTATGAGGTAGTAATTGAAGGGAATGATTTTATTAATATTATTTAATAAATATATATTAATTATAAAATGACACCAATACCCTACCCAAAAACACTGATTTCTCTGACAGGGGGAGTTAATTTTACTGTATTAGCCAAGTAGGTGACTTGTTGGAACATCCTCGATTTGATCGTTCGTCCCTCTCTCTCTCTCTCTCTCGGTTCCCTGCTTTTGTTGCCAGTAGCCATGGCAGTGTGATCAGTTTAGAACAAGAAAAGAGGGAGAGAGTTTTCATTGGGAAGGTAATAAAGCTTCATGTGCTCTACAGTCTCTCCAAACACTATTCAGTCCCACGACACCAAAAGCCCCTCTTCCCTCTTCTCTCTCCCTTCTCTAATAAACTCAAGTTCACTAATCTCTCTCTCTCTCTAGTCTATAGCCTGCGGGTCTTCGGCTGCAACTCCAACTTACCCTTTCTTTCTCTGCAATTTATTGTCCTGCCAGAGATATAATATACTATAACAGTAAAATTAACTCCCCCTGTTCAAACCCATCACCAGCACCATTTTCTCTGGCCCCAGATCCGGCAGTTGAGGCCCCCTCTCCCGTTGCTGCTTCACCTCCGGCACCGGCAAAAGAGACTCCAGGAGATGTTCCGGCTGATGCGCCGGCGGTGGAGGCTGAGCATAGTGCTTCGGACAAAGGAGCAGATAGTCATGTGAAGGCCTCTGCAGTTTCTGTTTTTCTGTTTCGATTGTATGGTTCAGAGTGATGGTTTCGCCGCTGGAAAAATCGAAGAGGACTGATTGTGAGGGAGATTGATTAGGTTAAAATTAGGGTATTTTTGTCTGATAAAATTTAAATCAAGGGTAATTTTGTCTCTACAATTTTGGAATCCAGGGATTGAAAACACAAAACCAGGGGGGAGGTGGCTTTGTAGCAATCCCTCTTTCGTGGTATTCTCAATCCCTGATTATTCATAATTCCTGGTACCAAACGATATATTTTAACTTAATCCCTCACCCAATCCCTATCCCTACTCCCTGTTACTTCGTACCAAACATAGCCTTAGATCCTATCACACATCAAAATATGGTTCAATACCATGCCAGTTAGCCACTGGAAAATGACCATTAGCTGGTTATTAAAGAACAGCAGATGCTTGCAGCCTGCCTTTAGTGATTGAAAATTCTATCGGCAACAATTTTATTGTCGTTGGCCACTTGCCAAGGGGAAGCCCAAAAGGATCCCCAAATTAGTCATGAAATGACACATCAAAATATGGTTCAATACCATGCTGGTTTGCCGCTGGAAAATGACCATTGGCTGGTTGTTAAAGAACCGCAGGTGCCTACAGTATGCCTTTAGTGATTGAAAATTCTATTAGTGGCTATTTTATTATAGTCGGCCAGTTGCCAAAGGGAAGCCCAAAAGGATATTTTGTCCACCCAATGTTTTACCAAAAAAAAATCTTTTAACAACCTTAATTTTTCTCTAGAAATTAGCTATGTATGACAGAAGCATGCAACATGGAATTAGCCCGATTGGCCACAGATATTCTTGTCTTAGGCTAGACATAAATTCTGTAAAATATAAAAAAAAAGTTTTATATTTAAAGGCTTAATTGGTAAGATAATTAAGCTTCAGATCAAAAATAAAATGATAAGATAAGCTGAATGGAAACCAAGGAAAACTCTAGAAAGGGCTCTTAAGCTCATTCTGAACACTCTCTTGCCCTCCTTTAATTTTCGTTATTTGAATTCATGATTGAAGATTCACTACTACAGAATCATTAATATATGATGCTCAATATTTAACGGTTTTAAGGTAAACCATTAAATATCAAGAGGCGGAGATTGTGCATGGAAATACTTAATGGTTGTTAAGATAACACGTTAAGTATTTTGCAAAATAGTTTACGATTTTATAAAACCGCCATGAAATATATGTCTAATTTTTTATTTATTAAAACATTCTCACATACTTAATGGTTTAGGTTAAACAACCGTTATATATATATATATGTTATCAATATATGATGGTTGTTTTTAAAGATATCAACTGGATGTTAGTCAAAGATATCATCATGGTCGATATGTCAAGCTCAGATGCTTGCAACTTTTATATCCATTATTTCTCTAACTGTAAACGAATACTTAGTTATAATGAAGACCATGTAGCCCCTAAAGACCTAAAGAAGTACAAGTTCATATTCTCCATCCCCCACTACTATTAAGGCATGTTAGACTAAGGCTTAAAGGTAGAATTTTTGGAGAGAAAAGCAAGGGAATCTGCAGTCATGGTCATTAAGAGGGCACCAAAGAAGAAGGATAATTTTTTCTTGGTACCGTGCTGCCAAGGGTAAGTACACTACTTCATTAAATTGTTTGTTAATTAATAGTATTGTTCTCATTATGATTATTGTACTCAAGGGTTACTGGTTCCTTACCGTGCTAAATCCCTTTAAACAAAGGATTTGGTTCTTTGATTTGATTCATGGGGTTGAGGTATTCATTAGGTAAGTTGATGAATTTAAATTTATTGTCTTGTCAGAGTTAATTATAAATTTGGTGCTTTAATTTCTAATTGTCTTGTCAGAGTTTTTTATTATCACACCACAAATGAAGGCCTCGGTTGTGACCCCCTTACTTGGCCGTGACTACGGATCTATTTACAAATGGAAGATAGTAAAGGTAAGTCAACAATATTTGTTTGCCTTTTACACAAATGACAGTAGGGACTAATACATTTCATTTGTTTGTTTAAAAGTGTCTGTGGCAACTAGATAAGAGCTCTTATTGTTAGTACTGTGTCATGAAGTTAATGAAGAACATAGTCATCCACAATTCCACCTCAATTAATGCTAAGGTAGATATATATATGCATGTATGTGTGTTTAAGTTAAGTTAAGAGTCAAATCATACTTATTTTAACACACTTAATTTGGTTTTGCCTGCAATACTTTGAGGACAATTATTATGAGCAATATTTGCCTAAACAAATTGAAGAAGTCATAAAAGAGTTGGCTATGACTATATATTGTCAGTGGGTGGCTGCAGATTGGAGTTAGCTATAGAGTAGTCATTTTTTGGTTTATGTTTTGTTTTCTCTTTTGCTGTTTCATATTTGCTTTGGGTTGCTTTTTCTCACACCCTTATCTTATTTTGACTTGCAGTAGAATATTAATACGTAATTCGATGGGCAATACAGGAATAACATAATTATACTGATAATATGTGCATGATTATAGAAATTTCCCATAGCAGTTTGTACATGATAATTACCATCAATGTTGCCACACAAGGCTACTTAGGTGTCTAAACCCGACTCAGTGAAACAGAGACATCTTTCCGTCTTCGTTTAACCACTGCAATCCTCTCGTATAGTTCCCTTCACTGATTTCTGCGTATGTTCCATATTCACCTATCTAAATTGTTGGTAGGGGAGGGTGAGATTCTAAAGAATCTTAGTAGGAAATAGTACCAATATGTATGTAAGATAAGTGCTTAATGCATCACAAGCTTGCATTACATAAACTCATACTAATTCAATGACATATCTGCATGCTTAATGTTTCAAGCCACATGTTTATGGCTATAGCATAAATAGAAACAGAGCTTCAATCATTTATATATGTTTCACATAATCAAGCAAAGCAATAATATGCATAAATACACTAGCACATTTATCAAATAAATGCAGGGGAGGTAAGTTCCCTACCTTAAGCCTTTTTCTCCTCGAATCATGTGCCTCGATTTGGTGCCAACCCCTCGGGCTCTCTACTTGGTCCTAAAATGTCAAATGTACAATTTAGACACTTGCATAGTGTTTCTAGTGGTTATATGAGTCTATATTGAAAAATTACCAAAATGCACCTGGGGACTCGGCCCGGCCCCATCATGCCTGGTCCGACCGTACTTTTCTCGATATTTTGAACTGAGCCATTCTCATATATTTTCACCCAAGGAATCTATTTCCAAACTCAGAATTACCAAATTCACTACCAAAAGACAGAAATGCCCTTGGCAGCCCCATTTTCCTAGTTTCATAGGCGTTTTCGTAATTATGCTTTTTCGGGCTTTTCCGAAAAAGTGATTAACTGTAAACCTATCTAATTTCCATCTGGAATGCAATGGAATCATCAGAACATCAAAAATCAAACTCTAACTACTAGATCAGACCTAGCTGAAACTTGGGTGTTCCCCGGGAAAAATTTGGGTTTTTCGATTCCAGCTCCACAACTGTGTTCCTGTTCATTCCTAATCACTATATTAACTATTTAATTATATTATAACCGCCATTTAGTATCAATTTTGGCAGCATAACAGCCCCCACAACCTTTTTGCCAATTTAACAAACAAAAACAATCCGGCAAAAATTCACCGATTAAATCGACCACAGCAGCCAGAACAATCAAAGATTGAAGTTTCAGAAGTTACCTCAAGCTCCCTCTGGTTTTTCTTAGTTTGGTCAAAACCCTAGCTCTTCCAACAAGAGAATTTGAGCTTCACAAACCTTAAATACATGAAAGAAAAGCTTAGGAGCGGAGTTATACGCATTACTAGAGAAATCGACCTACCTCGCGAGATTTCTTCTCCTTCTCTCTCTAAATGCTCTCTTCTCACTGTATTTCAGCTGAAATGGTGTCGGTTTGGGTGGAGGAAGGAGATGGAAATATGTTTTTATCATATATTTTATGTTATTTTATTCATTTGTTTAGCTTTCCAAATATCCACTTTATGACATAAATCCTTGTGTACATGTAACCATGCTAATTAAGCCCAACCAATATTTCCTTCTTTATGCTACATGTAGGAGACACCTAGGGGTCCTTCCCTTTGGTCTCAATTGACTTCATAACTTGTACAAGTTGCATATACACGTAAAGTCACAATTTTGGTCAAAATTGCACTTTTGCTCAAATTTTCCATAAACTCATATTTATTTGACCAAAATATTCCAAATATATTTTACCCTTTATTTTCGTTAATTAATTGAAATTAACTTGAATTAATAGGAAAATAATTAATTTTGTGTTAAATTGGAAAAATTATGAAATTGTCATTACATTTTATATTTAATTCTTTTCCTTCTTTTTATTTAGCCAATTTCCACATATTTTTGGACCAAATATTTTTTCTATTATTTCTCCATTTTTGGACCTTGATATTGAGCTTTTTAAATTACCCAAATTAATTCCATAATTATTTTTTGCCCAATTTCTCATGAAAATGAACACATATAAAAGTCATAAATTCTAATTTCATGAATATTCACCAAGTTTATTGAATTTCTTGAATAATTACAATATATTTGGTGAATATAAAATTTGGGGTGTTGCACTTTTGGTGTTCGTTCATTGTATTCTGTTCTCTATGTTTATAGTAGCCATTTTGATGACTAGAATGGATCTCTGTTTGGTTTCTATATATATATATACCAGTATTTGTATATGTAAATGCATGGTGGCTTATAAAAAATGAACCCCAATATTGTCCCCAGTACTTAGCGGTTATTCTCTAATAATCGTCATATATTGATATATATATATATATATATCTCACTACAAAAAAACATTAAATTTCTGACGGATTTGCGACGGAAATGGATTTCTGACAGAATGGATTCCGTCGCTGATAATAGTGTGACAAACCAATTTCCAATGGAATTCAGATTCCGTCACAATTTTTTTTAATTTTAAAAAAGCCACGTGGCAACTTTGGCTACCGCCACCTTCCACCTCATCGCCGGTATCCAGCTTCACCACATGTGGTCGCCTGGCTACCCCACATGTCGCAATCTCACTCTGCCACAGGTCGCCACTTCTTTTTTCTTGAAAATGCAACTTCTCTTGGCCCCCTTTGGTTTGAACCCACGACCTTGTCAGTACGTGCGCAATGCCTTACCAGTTGGGCTGGAATTCTTTGGCGTTTTAATATTGCACAATTATATATATAATCTTATTATAGATAATCAATTATTTATAAATATATAATTATTTCTTATACATAAATATATATTATTATAAAAAACTAATATAAATGGAATAATAATAAAAAATAATTTTATATATTCTTATAATTTTTAATGTACATTAATTTCAAATTAAAAAATTTTACATCTTAAATAAATTTTCACATGACTATATTTTTGTCCAATTTCTGAATTTAAATTTTTTTAATCAAAATTAATTAATAAATAATATATAAATAAATTTTTATATGATCATTTTGCCCCTATAGGGACCAAAACCTATAGTTGAAAGCTTTAGGGGCTTGGCTGGGGGAGTTGTTGTATTTAATCTTCTGATAGATTAATGAAATCCAATATTTTACTCAAAAAAAAAAAAGCTTTAGGGGCCAAAACCATAATAAGGAAAAACTTGAGGGATAAAAGATGGTATTAACCCTACTTTTTAAATATTTATATGGCTAATAATATCATAATTTTAATTTTTATAAAGATATTTTTTTAAAATTAAATTTAATTAAAAGATAATAACTTCGTGGTTTTCGTGGCTAATTCCATGGTAAATTTTGCTACTAAAAAAATTCCGTTGGAAAAGTTTCCAACAGAATTTCTGACGGAATCGCCACGGAAACAAATTTCGTAGCAAATTCTGTTGGAAATTTAATTTTTTTGGTAGTGTATATCACAGTTTTTCCAAACAACCGTTAAGTGTATAAATATATTTTATGATTATTTACCTACAACCATCAAATAAACAACTTACTGATGACCAAAACTGATGTCAATATATTTGACAGTGTTTAGTCAAAAACCATTGAATATAGTTTACTATATTTAACCATCATAGACTAAGAACCATGAAATACCTAGCCCTCTAAATAACTGTTGTATTTAAACAACCATGAAATATATGGCCCTATAGTTAATGCTTAACAACCATTAAATATACATATTTAGTGTTTGAATATTTAACCGTTGAAAACATTTAACTACAGGTAAAAATAATGGTGAAGTATAGACAAACTTTTAATAGTGATTTTAGAATGAGATTTATTGCACTGTTTTATTGAATTTTTTATTTTTATATCATTATTTTTGTTACATTCTTTTTTTTCGGGGGGTCATTGATAAGCAACATTATTTTAATATTTTAAATTTTTTTTACTTGTTTTATTTTTTTAAATAAAACATAGTACAATATTCAAGAAAATATCTAATTTTAAAGGAGCATTCACTTAATTTTTCAATGAAATTTACATGTTTTAAGAAGTACAAATTACATTTGCACTGATATTTTCTTTATTCATGACAGTCATTAGGTGAAGTATTAAAAATAAAATATTTAATATGAGAATATTTGTAACATCCCAAATTTCAGTCATCAAAATTCCTTACATTAAAAAGAATAACATGGCGAATTAAAGAGCACATGGAATGACAAAACAAGGCAATTTGTGGTCACAAACATGAGTATGTTTGAAACACAGATTGTAAACATTTGAGTTTGCTGCCAATGAATTTTTCTTGTGTAGCAGTTTTGTTGTATGACATTTTTAAATAGGCAACTGATGATCCAAAATTATGAAATTTGACAAGATTAGAGTGGCCATCCTAAGCTTTAAAATGATAGGTAATGGGTAATTTTTGGAGTAGTATACAAAGAGTTATGAATTTTTTAAGTTAGCCCAGAAAAACTGGCTATTTTCTGGAACAGCATCCAAAGATTTTAATTCTGGGAATTTTGATCTTCTAGTTGGCTAAAGGCCATTTTTTTTTCTTGAAACTAGACTCAATAAGGGTTGCATAGCCTTTGGAATCACTCCAATCCGATGTCTACAAATAAAGTTATGAGTTTTCAAATTTTGGGCAGAAAATTTGCCGGAATTGCCACTAATCCGAAAATATAAAAAACAAATATGATGGCAAATGTGGTAATTATTGGATAAATTAATGTTAGCCTATTTTTCTCTTTAATGGACCCTAGACGTGAACTTGGTTCAAGTTTAATGAGATCATATGACACAAATTTAGTCAAGAAAAGCTTAAGTACTTTGAGTCTTAAAAGTCAAATTTTTGCATAATAACTTAATTAGAGAACACTACTACAAAAAAACCAAAGCAGTGGCGCTTATAATTATATTAGTTGTGGCGCTAGAGAAGTGCCACATATCTGGATGCCACTAAAAGAAGTTGTGGTGCTTGGAAGCGCCACAACATTTTAAGTTTTTTTAAAATACTCTTCTGTGGCGCTTGTTGGAGGAAGGGCCACAGGAGGGGGGTCTCCTGTGGCGCTTGCGTCAGCAAGCGCCACAGGAGACCAGACCTCCTGTGGCGCTTGTGCCAGCAAGCGCCACAGGAGAGCCCCCTCCTGTGGCACTTCCTCCAACAAGCGCCACAGGAGGGTATTTTTTTAACAAAAATTTAAAATATTATATATATATATATATTTATATAACATTTATTATTTTCACATTTAATAAAAGTCTCATATATGAAGGGATGAAGCATAAATAAAGATATACCTGCATCTTTTTTCTTTTTTTTCTTTTACCTTCCATATATCAATTTCTCTTTTCTTAAATTGTTTGTATGGTTTTGCTACGTTTGTTTGTGCGTTCCTATCACTAAAAAAAGATTTTCTTGTTAAAATTTATTTCAATATTTCTTTTCCAGTAGTAGTTTCTATAATAGATTTGCTTGTCTGTGTATTCCTATCACTAAAAATAGATCAACAATAATGTTCTTACATTAATACTCTCCAAAGCTAACATTAAAAATAAAAAGAATGAAACAGTCTTCTTCTTGACATCATAACCAACCAGAAAATTCGACTATAAAAAAACCTGAAAAAAGTAAAAATTTAAAAAGCATAGACACTTACAAATCTATTAATTGACCAGTGCAGGGAGTGGGAGACCACATTGGTGACGCTAGCTTGAGTGACGAGGATGAGCAAATGTGAGCTATGGAGTGGAGTGGGGTTCAAAAGAGGAAGAGAGACAGAGAGTATGAAGAAAAGAGAACAACTAGGGACAAAAGTGTGGACGGACAGAACAAAAATAGAAAAAGGGACAAGAGAATTTTAATGAAGAAGACGTCTGTGTGTGTGTGTTTGTTGTGCAAGACAGAAAGTGACTTTTACAGGGGAAGAGAGGGACGTCGGCGAGCTGAGGAAAAGAGGGAATAAAAAAGGTAAAAAGGGAGGGAAAGAATAAAAGTAATGTAAAGGTGAAAAATCTGATTGGCGGGAAGTGATTTAAAAATTCACTTCTAACTGGTAAAATTTTTTTTTATTTGGTAATATAACCAGGAGCTACAGCTAGTTTCACATTTTTTTTTATATTAAACCAGCTGGTCACGTGGTGGGCAGCTGGTAAAAAAAATTTTTAGTATTATAAGTAGCTGTGGCGCCTGGTTTCCCAAGCACCACAGCTAGTGGCAATTTTTTTTTATATTAAACCAGCTGGTCACGTGGTGGCTAGCTGGTCAAAATAAATTTTTTTCTTAATTATAAAGGGCCACCTTAGCAGGCGCCACAGGTGGCCCACCCCAGTTGTGGCGCTTGGTTTAACCAGGCGCCACAGCTAGTCAGGTGCTCCCAATTGTGGCAGTGATTTTATGAAACCAAGGTAAAAAATGGATTGGATTGCACAAGAAAAATTGTGTAGGAATAGCCTGGGTCAAAATTTATGGAAAAGTACGGTCGGGCCTAGTACAAAGGGGTTAGACCCGGTCTCAGGGGTATTTTAGTAATTGTGCACTTTAGACTAATATAACCAACAAAAATGGTTTGAAAGTGTCTAACATAGTATATGAATGGGTTTTAACCTAATTCTTGTACATTTGGAATTTTAGAACCAAATTAATTGGCTGAGTCGTTGGTATGAAGTTCGAGGAACTATTTTCGCGTAGCAAAAAGGGATACAAGGTAGTAAGTCTATATTTCATACATCATGTCAATGTTTATATGCTTTGTGTATGCCATCTTCCGTAATATGTATGATACACTGAACATAGTGCCTATGGGTACACCGAACATGACCGAACATAATGCCTATGGGTATATCGAACATAGTGCCTACAGGTACATTGATATGCCCAGTTTGTGGTCTCGAGCTCAGCTGTGGTACGGAATGAGTAGGGGTTGCAATAATGGTTGGCTCTGAATGTTTCCAACCAAACTTAATTATGTGTTTTTATCATGTTGCTGTATGTGGTATTTGACATATTTATTATTGCATTTTCTATTATCAATTGTCTGTTACTAATGAGATTTGTTTGAATCTCACTCTTTTTCAAATTAATAAATATTCCAGGGGGAACTAGTGGCTCCAAGGGCAAAGTGGAAAATACGAACAATTGAGGGGTAAAGATCCCAAGATCGGAGTTGTTGAGTTATATTAGTTTAATTTCAATATCTTGGGACAAAAATTGTATATATTATCAAACCCTGTGGGAACTCTTGTATGT
Organism: Inga oerstediana; assembly: GCA_963210345.1. NCBI lineage: Eukaryota > Viridiplantae > Streptophyta > Magnoliopsida > Fabales > Fabaceae > Inga > Inga oerstediana. The sequence goes on along the minus strand of OY723406.1, from coordinate 55,097,599 downwards.
AAACAAGTACTTATTATTAGTATATTTGTACTATATATGTATGCCTGTGGAACTGTGCCTTTATCACTCTGCGAATATCAAAATGTTAAGGAGTTTGACATTTTTGTAATCAGAGTGAGGATTTTGTCTACAAAATTGTCTGCTGAGAGTAAATACGGTGGTTCTAGTAATAGGATAGTATACTGATATGCTTGATTATACTGTGATAGGAACAACGAAGTGAATTACTTCGGCTAGTTCACAAGCCCCTGAAAGGAACAGACAAGCCCTGAGGAAATAGTGGAATACCCAGAAGGCAGCACATAATACCATACCATAAAGAGACTAGTACAAGGATGACATAGATACCAAGGAAGTGGGTCCGAGTAAAGCTCGAGCATTAGCCTTATCTTGGAACAAAATTAATAGTAGGAAGACCAGTGTCCAGCCATAGTTGTAGGTAGTTAAGTATCAGGCATATAAGCCACAAATAGATAAGATAGACATATCTAGATTACATTACTGATCCTGGCGTTGGAGTGGTATATGTGATGCAGGGCTTACAACAAAATCAAGAGTTATGGTAGCACATCAAGGGTATATATTTACGGGTTGTCCGTGGGTACAACATGTTAGATCCCATGTGTTTTGATGATAACAAAGATTGGATCTATAATACAAAAGGATTTGAACAAAGTAACTAAATGGCAGACAAAAGCATTACTTGAAGTAAGCACTAGAGTAATGAAGAAGAACTGAGAGACAGAGCATAGGAAAAATATCACTGGCAGATTTTTGAAGGTGTTACTCAAGTGAGCACTCTAGTAATGAACCTTGTTACTCGAGGCATCACTAGAGTACTGATGGAGAAAATCTTTCAGAGAAGCACTATCAACTTTTGGATGAAGTTACTCGAGGGGCGACTCGAGTAATCTACAAAGTTTTATGGACCATTACTCGAGTAGCCACTTGAGTAACCAGAGTAGAAAGCATCCAGTAGCTCTCGGCCAAGAAATGCCATAATTTACTCAAGTAACCGTAGAGGAAAGGAATTACTCGAGGGAGCACTCGAGTAATCTGTAGAGTTAATTGAAGCATTACTTGAGGGAGCACTCAAGCAATCAAGGAAGCCAAGAACAGGTACTCTCGGCCAATATTTGGGTCTCATTACTCGAGGGAGTACTCGAGTAATCTGCAGACTTATTTGAAAGCCTACTTGAGGGATCACTCGAGCAACCAGTGAAGAAAAGGCATGCTTACTCGAGGGTGCACTCGAGTAACCAGATATTCAAAAGTTTTGTGAAGTAAGTTACTCCATGTCTTAATCGAGTAATGTGGTGAGAAAATATTGACTTTTCCTCTGCCTGATTTTTAATAAGATTACTCGAGGGACTACTCAAGTAATAGACATGATCACTTGAGTAGCCACTCAAGTAATGAAGTACAGAAAGCATATTTTAATCCAACGCTCATTGATTTGTTATCTATATGATTAGCCATTCATTGTATTAGTTTCCTAAGTATACTTGCAGATAAGCAATAAAGAGATCATGCATTAAGAGAAAAGTCAAATATATCGTCCATAATATCCGAACTCTCACCTACTGCTACCTACCATAAACGACTAGTTTTCAAATTTGAAGAATGGTCAAACAAAGCTGCGCGACTCTAACGGACATGTTTGAAATGCTTCTAACAGATACCATAAATCATCTATATATATATGGGGTGTTCAAAGAACAGAACACAACAACTGAGAACAAGCAAACTCACATCGATCAATACATTCTTTATGCTCTGTTTTCTTATACTCACTCGTTGTACTTCAGTGATTATATATTTGCTCTGTGAGAGAGTTTTTCATTACAAACTCAATATTTGTTATTGAGATAACTTAAGGTTGTGGAACCTTGAGTTGGGGATTTGATTACAACGTGTAAGGGGGAGTGAGTGTTCAGTGAAGGAACTTGCTGTGTACTGAGGTGCCAAGAACCTACTGAATCTTGGAAGATATAATGAAACTCTCAGAGACGCTCTGAGGACTAGACGTAAGTCAAAGTTGTTGTGGCCTAACCAGTATAAATCCCGGTGTACACTTCGGTGATATTTCTCCTAGCTTTTATCTACTTTAAATTTACAATCAATTTATATATTAGCAACAAAATTTTTGGTATCACCCAATTCACCCCCCTCTTGGGTGAAATGATTGCACAAACATAACATCCCAGTGGCCCAGAATACATCATACATGGACAAATTGGCCTAGTAAAGGGTGGTCAGGGCATTACTACAAAAAAATAAAGTTGTGGCGCTTATAATTGCATTAACTGTGGCACTAGAGAAGTGCCACATATCTGGACGCCACTAAAAGAAGCTGTGGCACTTGAAAGCGCCACAGCATTTAAATTTTTTTTAAAAAAATACCCTCCTGTGGCGCTTGTTGGAGGAAGTGCCATAGGAGGGGGGTCTCCTGTGGTGCTTACTTCAATTCACCCCCTCTTGAGTGGAACGATTGCACCAACATAACATCCCAGTGGCCCAGAATACATCATACATGGACAGACTAGCCTAGTAGAGGTTGGTCAGGGCACTACTACAAAAAAATAAAGTTGTGGCGCTTATAATTGCATTAACTGTGGCGCTAGAGAAGTGACACATATCTGGACGCCACTAAAAGAAGCTGTGGCGCTTGAAAGCACCACAGCATTTAATTTTGTTTTTAAAAAAATACCCTCCTATGGTGCTTGTTGGAGGAAGTGCCACAGGAGGGGGGTCTCTTGTGGCGCTTGCATCAACAAGCGCCACAGGAGACCCCCTCCTGTGGCACTTCCTCCAACAAGCGCCACAGGAGACCCCCCTCATGTGGCACTTCCTCCAACAAGCGCCACAAGAGGGTAATTTTTTTTTAAAAAAATTAAAACATTTAGCTAAAGAAATTGTTTTATTTTAATTTACAAAATTATATTAATTGTCCATATTTATTTTCAAAATTGAAGATATTGTGGTCAGTGTTAAACTAGAAACTATTGGCAAAAAAGTTAAGCTAAAGAAACTTATATTATGATACAAATATTATATTTTTCTTAATCATGCGTATGGACTAGACTATTTTCTTTTAAATTACTAAAATAAGGTTTTTTGAAATTAAAAATTTTTTCAGGCAAAAAATGTTAAAATTGGTTAAGCCTAATCTGAAATCAAGTACTCCGAATATGTAAAGATATCTTTTATCAACATGCTAAAGGCATAACCAGACATGGTCCACTTTTGGTTTTTCTTTTCTTTTGAAATATTATTTTTTTGGATAACTTCTTTTGAAATATTATATATATTCTCTACTTTTTAAACACAGATTAGAACATAGATATCAATTTGAAATAAAAAATTGCATAAATTATATGCCAGTTAAAAAAAAGGAAGAAGCACGTTGAACTTACAAGCTTAATTGATCAATGCAGTAGAGTGGGGGATCACGTTGCCCGTTGGTGTCGCAATCTTGAGTGAGGAGGAGGAAGATGAGTGGGGATGGCAATTGAAACAAAACAAAGAAGTAGATTCGAAGATGAAGACGTGTGTGCATGTGGGTATGTTTTTAAGTGTGAAGATGATAGGAAATGGAGGAAGGGGGGCGACGGTCGTCCACTGCAAGAAGTTGTAGTGTAGATGAAAAGGGAAAGTGAGAGAGGAGGGAATAATTAAAGTGGGATGAGTCAAAATAAATTAAAAGAGAAGGAAGGGGACCACTGCGCGGGAAGGGGAAAAAAGATAAGGGTGGGAGCGGTGGGAATTGTGATTGGTGGGAAGTGGATAGTGTAATCTATTAAAAAGGTCAAAAAAAATTTTTTTTTATATAAGCTGAACATTTTCACAAAAATGTTTTTTTTTTATTTCATAGAACCAGTTGTGGCGCCTGGATTTCCAAGCGCCACAGCTGGTCCTTTTCCTTTCCTTTTTAGGGAATACCTGTGACAAAAATTTTTTTTATTTATTTAATAGGACCAGCTGTGGCGCCTAGATTCCAGGCGCCACAGCTGGTCCATTATTTATTTATTTATTTATTTTTTTGGGGAATACCTGTGCTTAAAAGTACAAGGCTTTAGAATCATAAAGGCACGAGGCAGCTAGCCTTCTTTTTTAATATAGAAGAAGACCAGGCGCCACAGCTTGTAAATTTTTTTTATATTTATTTATTATACAACCAGCTGTGGCGCCTGATTTTCCAGGCGCCACAGCTAGTAGGATGCACCCAATTGTGGCGTCTGCATTGGCAGGCGCCACAGTTGGGCTTACCAGCTGTGGCATCTGGCCTACCAGGCGCCATAGTTGGTACCCTAAATTTAAAAAAAATAAAATAGAAAAAGAAAAATAAAAAAAAAGGCAGTTGAAAGAAGCGCCACAAAATGTGTGCCACCTTTCAACCTTTTTGTAGTTGTGGGGATAATTTATTTTGGGGATTCCAGATGACATAGGGATCTACACAACATTGCGCTTCTTTCCAGATATAGTGTTTTGGCCCAGAAGAAAAATGAGATTGTAGAGTGGAGTCCAACAAATAACTTTGTGGACAACAGGGAATATATCAGGGTATATATGCATTTAGGCACATGTGCTGGGACTATATATCAGTGCGGTTAGTGTCCACACACGAGGTTTAGTCAATCAGTGACAGTTGGCATGACTCAGTGGACCAAAGGCCGACATAAGGTAGCAGTGGTCAGAGACAGCTAAAGCCGGTATTTGCATTTTGACACAGGTACACAAAACTTAAGTGTGCTCAACCTAGGGAAATCTAAGGATGGGTGACCCCCTGGAAAGTTACATCAACATGTTATGTTATGTAACACAAGAGAGCAACAACATATTGTACGGTAGTTTAGAGGCTGTATATTGTTACAGGTTTTCCCCAGCTACAGTAAACCTATGTTATATGTAATTTTAGGAGTACCTAAGAGTGGTCCTAAGACAAGTTGTCTTACAAAATGGGATTTATCAAATCTCAATATCGTGATACATAATATTAGTAGACAGCTGCAAGAAGTATAGAAAAAGCAAATCACAGACTAGGGGAAAGTGAGAAATTTAATATCATTCAGGAAAGGCTAGTGTAGTAACTCTCTTTCATATACTATGTGATTATCTATATTCCTTATATGCCATGTTTTGTGTCACGAGTTGTAGACACATAGCCTAGTGGGGCACAGAACCCAATTAGGACAGGGAAACAACATTTTCTGGGCAGGTAGTAGTTTGTGCCAGAATAGGGCACAAGTAAGGGTTATATAGTCATATGATCCTGAATAATGCATGCAGCCAGTGAGGGTAACAAGTAAGGGTCATACAGTCATATGATCCTGAATAATGCATGCAACCAGTGAGGGCAACAAGTAGGGATCATATAGTCATATAATCCTGAATAACGTCTACAACTAGGCCAGTAGGGGCACAAACTAGGTTTGTAGCTGAACGCCAACAGACAGTCAAATTTATGGTGCTATAATTCTGTTACTTATATGGTGTATGTCATATTTGTTTATCACATTCTCTATGAATAATTGTGTGTTATACGAAGCCAAGTGGGATCCAACTGAGGTAGTCAGACAAGTGTGGGCAGACAGTACAGCCCCACCTTTGTTGTATTTGACAATGTAAAACATTAGAGTTGGCGCCACGGAAACTTGGTAAACATTTGTGTGATTTTTGAGTGATATCGGAGAGGTTGACAGTCGCACCAGTGTTGATCATCGCAAATCATGTTTACACCCATGTGGTCTACAGTGACACAACTTGTGTGGTCAACAGTATTACACTATGCATGGTGTACAGTGCAATGACCTATATGGTCAATAGTCATACAACCCTTGTGGTTTATGGTGATATATGTGGACTGGAATTGGGATGAGCCCTAGTGTAGCAGGACATAATGGTGGCGAATACTTGTTGACAACTATAGTATCACAGAATGAATCACCCACTCGTGACATAGTGCATACAATGGATGGTGCACATAGTGAACAGTGCACATAGTGACTAGTGCACACAGTATGATTAGTAAACGGGCACATAGTCATTTGATCCTGAGTAAAACATATAGTTGGATCAAACAATATACAATACGGTTAGTAAGGGTCAAATGGTTATTTTATCCTAAATACCAAACAGGCAGACATGGTTACAAATAGTGAACATAGTTATAGACAGTCATGTCTACAGACAGGCCTGTTGATGCTAAGTCCTAGTATACATGTTTGTACAAAGCAATAAGACCAGAATATTCAGTGCTACGAGAATGGAATGAGATACGCTATAAGGCTAAGTATATTGGGGCAGTGTTATGACAAGGCAATAAGGCCTAGAATAATATACTGAGTGTCCTGATGGACAATCAGTACAATAATGGGTTGGGTGACCCATGAGTACTGAATGGGTTAAATGTGTAAGTTTTGATAAGCAGATCATCCACACATATTAGGTAATTTGTTGTATAGGCTTTATAAGTATTCATAACCTAAGGATGAGTTACACGGTAAGATAGGATTCTCCCGAGAATTATCAATGTGATATCTCAAATTTCAAGGACAAAATTTATTGAGCAGAGGGACAAATGTAACATCCTGAATTTCAGTCACCAAAATTCCTTATATTCAAGGGAATAAAATGGTGAATTAGAGAGCACATAGAATGACAAAACAAAGATATTTGTGGTCACACACATGAGTATGTTTGGAACACAAATTGTAAACATTTGAGTTTGCCGCCAGTGAATTTTCCCTATGTAGCAGTTTTATTGTGTGACATTTTTAACTAGGCAAATGTTGACCACAAATTATGAAATTTTACAAGATGAAAGTAGACATCCTAAACTTTAAAATGATAGATAATGGGTAGTTTTTGGAGCTGTATGCAAAGAGTTATGGATTTTTGAAATTAGCCCAAAAAAATTGCCGTTTTTCTGGAACAGCAGCCAAAGATTTTAATTTTGGGAATTGTGAGCTTCCCGTTGGCTAAAGGCTACATTTTTCCATGACAATAGACTCAATAAGGGTTTCATAGCCTTTGGAATCACTCTAATCCGATGACTACAAATAGAGTTATGATTTTTCAAAATTTGGGTAGAAAATCAGCTAGAATTGCCACTAATCCGAAAATGAAAAAAATGTGATGGCAAATATGGTAATTATTGGATAAATTAACATCAGCCTATTTTGCTCTTTTAATGGATCCTAGACGTGAACTTAGGCTCACCAAAAAGGGAAGAGAATTGGTTCAAGTTTAATGAGATCATATGACACAAAATGGGTCAAGATAAGCTCAAGTACTTTGAATCATAAAAGTCAAATTTTTGCATAATAACTTAATTAGAGAAATATGAGATATTTTATAAAAACTCTTCCCTCATCTTTCCTCCTCATTTCTGTCAGCCCAGGCAAAGAGAAGAGAGGGATTGAGAGCTCCATTTAGAGAGAAGGAGGAGAAAAATTACAAGATAAGCTTGATTTCCTTTGTGATTTAGCTTCTAGTTTGTGTAATCTCTTCCCTAAGTTTCTCTTCTCCATGGATTCATTTGTTTAGCAAGCAAAATATCAAGGTTTGAGGAGGGAAAGTTTCAGCTAGAGAGAGAAAGAGAAATCCAAAGGTAACTGCACAAACCTCAAATCATTGTTGTAGTAGTTGTTGTTGTTGTGGATATTGGTTGGATTAGTGGTTTATTTCTTGGATTTGCATATTTGGGAAGTGATAACCCTAAGGGGTTATGCTACCCAAATTCCCTCAAATCTTGTGTATTTAAGTGTTTAAATGGTTAATCAAGTGATTAGGAGTAAAAAGAAGCAAGCTTTTTGGTGTTAGAATTCAAAAACCCAATTTTCTCTTTTATTCCTCTAAGTTTGGCCAAGACAATAATAGGGGGTAGGAGTTGGATTTTCATAAATCTAATTATTCCATTGTGTTCAGGAGGGAAAATTAGATAGGGTTGATGTTGAAAACGTTTCCAGAAAAGCCCTAGAAAGTGAAATAATTAAAGCGCCTCTGAAACCCTAATTAGGGGCTGTCAAGGGTAAAACAGCCATTTGGAAGTGATTTTTGTGAAAACCGAGGTCAAAAATGGATCCCACATGCAAAGTATGGTTGGACTGGGTATAAAGGGGATGGACCGAGTCCCAAGGGGCATTTTAGTAATTTTGCACTTTAGACTAATATAACCAACAAAAACGCTTTAAAAGTGTCTAAAATAGTACATGAATAGATTTTAACCTGATTCTTATACATTTGGAATTTTATGACCGAATTAATTGCTCGAGCTGTTGGAAAATAGTTTGAGGAACTATTTTCACATAGCAAAAAGGGATACAAGGTAGTAACTCTATCTTGCATATATCATGTCAATGTTTATATGCTTTGTGTATGTCATCTTCCGTAATATGTATGCTACACTGAACATAGCGCCTACGAGTACACGGATATGCCCAATTGGTGGTCTCGAGCTCAGCCGTGGTACATAATGAGTAGGGGTTGCAGTAGTGGTTGGCTCTGAACGTTTCCGACTGAACTAAATTATGTGTTATTATCATGTTTCGTACATGGAATTCGACATATTTATTATTGCATTTTCTATAATCAATTATCTGCTACTACTGATATTCATTTGAATCTTACTCTTTTTTAAATTAATAAATATTCCAGCAGGAACCAGTGGCTCCAAGGGCAAAGTGGTAAATACGGACAATTAAGGGGTGTGGATCCCAAGATCAGAGCTGTTGAGTTATATTAGTTTAATTTCAATATCTTGGGACAAAAATTGTATATATTATCAAACCCTGCGGGGAACTCTTGTATGTAAACAAGTATTTATTATCTGTATATTTGTACTATTTCTGTATTCTTGCGGAACTGTGCCTTTATCACTCTGCGAATATCAAAATGTTAAGGGGTTTGACAATATTTTTGTTCAAATACTCAAATATCATATACTCTTTTCTATATCCTAATATTTATATATCAGTCCTATTTATTGTACAATAATTTAACTGCAAAGAAAATTATAGTAAAATCCATAGTCCAGTTAAATATGAGGAGTATTATGGGTTTGATTTTCTTTTCAGAAAAGCCCATGTTCTTAATGTTTCAGCTTTGTTTCCTACCTTAACGATGATCATATATTGCCACATGAAAACGGGTATAACTGGAAACCTTCCTTGATTAAACACCATTAAAAATTGAACCGCTATATGTATTCGATAAGCCATGTCCTATGTACTTTTAGTGAGTGTTTGGGTAACACTAAAACTACGGTTTCAGAAGCCTTTTTCCGCAAGCCGAGACAAAACTCCTCTCACATATTTCTCGTAAATCTGATATCTTATAAGTGTGTTTTTTCTTCAAAGAGATGTCTTTAATTTAGTAAAGAACTTCATGAAGAATGAACAGTGAACTTTTGATTTTGACATGGCTGAAGCAACTAGATAGGTGGTGAGTTTCTTTCTGAAAGTTCTGTGAACCAGTGAACTTTCAATTTAACGAAATGTCCGTCATTGATGGATGTAACCCTAACCTTAATGAATAGACAAATGGATATTCTCAACGTTGAAACTTTTCCATGCTCTTTTATTACTATCAAACTAAAAACAGAGTGGGCATAGCCATTACTAAGAAAATAAAATAAAATAAAATCGTTTTGAGTGACTGGCACAAAGCAACAAGACATTTTTCACATTGTTTTATTTCTTAGGCAGATAGCATACGCTACATAGTTTCTTAGTATACATCAAGTAGTTATATTATTGTTACAGAGATTGTAGAATAATAGAATAAAACCTTCAGGTGCACAAGACTTGTTCTTGGTCTTAGCAAATCGATTACGTACAAGGGCTAATAAGAGCCAAAAGTAGTTGTCAAAGGGCCACCAAAATTTGCAATAAAATAAACCAATTTTCAATAAATTAATTGACCATGCATGATTAAGATACTACCCCAAAAAGACAAGGAGGTCATTTATGTGTATATATTATTAGAGTATCATGTACATTACGGCAAAAAAATTAATAAATTATATTGCAGAGACCAATTGAGATGATCATGATATGGTTAGGTTTTTGAAGATAGCTCATGTGCTTTTTCCACCAAGCTGAATTCAGTGATCACTTAATCTGCTCTTCTCTGTTTTTAATGAGTCATAATTTGTATCAATACGTGATGTTAATGTTCATCGCTTCAGTTTCTATTATATAAAGATATTGCTTTTCATACTTACAAGCAATGTACAAAACAAAAACAAGGAAGCTTTGGTTAATTCTGCAAGGTCATTTCATAGTTTAGTTGTGACTGTCTTAGATGTTGTGACATAAGAAGTTGTAATTTCGTTTTTCTTACTTCAAATTAAGAGCATTTAGATAACTCTGCTACAAAATTTGATCCTAAGCTAGTCTGAGGAACTTCACAGTGATTAGGCTATCTCACGGTCTTGAAGTGAGATTTGCAAATTTGAGGGGTTTTTTTGTGACTTTTGTTGGATTTCATATTTTGATGATAACAAAACTTGGAAGAAGAATAGTTGGTTAAAAGGACTTTAGGTATAATCCTAATGGAAGTCATGATAATTGAATATGTTGTGCGAATAATAATGACGTAAGGAGTAAAGTGTTAAATCAAGATTAACCGAAAGGATAATTGAATAACATAATAATAGGAAGAGCTTATAACTTATCTAAGTCCGAGTAATATAGTCGAGCATATATAATTGAATCATTGAGAGCTTACCACAGGAAATATCGTCATTGATTGAACATAACATTCGAGAGTTATTCGGATAAGTTGATTGAGTAATTACATTCTAACAAGATGATCAATCATATTAGTTGAATAAGAATAAGGCGTACTGAAGAAACACTGCGTGGGAAGTATGAAATTAATTTATATGATTTCTTATGTTACTGGACAATATTACTATTGTTTATTAACTTACTTTGTACAAGAAGGAGAAAGCTTTATTGCAGGTAGCAAACATTAAATGAGCAAACGGATACTTCACCTACCAAAGCTAATTTATGGTCAAAAGCATTAAATGCACTTAAAAAGTTCACAATAAAAGCTTCAATGGGAAGATTAGAGTTCAATGTTTGGATGAACCTCCAAATGATAGTTCAGGACCAATCAAATATAAAAAGAGATGTGCTGAAGATAAACTTAGATGTATTGAATATATTGCATTGTTTATCAGATGCAGTGAGAACACTTTGTTAACTTGGTAAACAACAATGAGGATGAACTAGTCTCATTAATAAAGATTATCAATGAATACAATGAACTCTACTTTTTGCAAGTAGACTAAAACCCAAGATTTTGCTCATAGTTTATGATGTAGGGACCTATGTTAACACTCATCCATTGAGTGAGAATTTTACTTTTCTTCACACCTCTAAATCACATACTATGCCCTCTATTTATAGAGTTTAAGTGATCAACTAACTAATACATTTTAACTCTCCAACATGCTTCAAACGCCATGAAAGTGGGAAATATCACGGGAAGCAAGAATTATAGCAGAGGTGTCTGGATTTGTAAATGGAGTAAACTTTCGAATAGGATGCAAGTTTATCTTCCCATCCTAACAGTCAAGCCCAAACTCTTAAAGCTCTATTCATTTTTAATTATTGATATTTAATATTTTGGCAGATTTTTTAAAAAACCATTAATATTAATTATGGTTAATTATTGATATTAAATATTTTGGCGGTTTTTAAAAAAGCATTAATATTAATTATGATTATTTGTTAATATTAAATATTTTGGTGGTATCCATTAATTGCTTGTACAACTTAGTATTTTCAAATTTTTTAAATTTACATGACCAGGTGCCGTCCGGTTTAATTTAGACCAAACGGGGTTTAAACAATAGATTCAAATTTCAAGTGAGATTATAAAATGTATTTACAGCCTTGGTACAAGATTTCTAGTAAGATGCTCACTTCAGTCCTTCTTATAAGAGTCAAATAACTGAATTAGTTTAAGAAAATAGTTAAAATTATTAAAAGTAATAAATATATAAGAAATAACAAATAAACAAAGGCTTTAGAATAAACAAAGATCAATCAATGAATCCGAACAGAACAAAATAAAAAACAAATAAACAAAGGCTTTAGAGTTTGTCAACAAAAAGTAAACTAATAATTAACTTTAACTAATTATTTATGCCAATACCCCATCTATATTGACCATACTAGCTACTTTCTGCTTCTCTCTGCAATTTCCGTGCTCTTCTTGGGTTCTCGCCTTCATTTCTCTTTTCAATCACAAAAAGCTTTTGATGCTCTTGTTCTTCCGAAAAAACAAAAAGATTGAGTTTTGGCTTCTGTTGGAGAGTTTGTCTTTTGAAAGAGCCTGTTTTCTTCACTCTCATCCCTATTGATTGTTGTTATCATTATTTTACTCCTTGTTAAGGAAAACCAAAAATATACTTTCTTGTTGATCTCATTTTTCATTTTCTTAAAAAACAAAAAATAGCCTTTTAAATTAAAGGCATTGCAGCCGTAGCAAACAAAAAAAAAAAATCGTTAGATTGAGAGGTAAGGATTTGTACCCCATAATAATACTTATGAATTAAGTTTGTGTCTTCATTTTGTTGGCTAGAAAATGTTTTCGTCTTCTTTTATACATGTATGTATATTGTCTACTAAATTTTCTTTAACTTGCTAATTATTTCTTAGATATTGATTTGGTCACGTAAAGCATACTCTTGAAGATCACAATTCCATTTTCCAGGTTAGTATATGCATAGTTTTAATTAATTGTAAATTTCATTTATGTATAGAAACTTGATCTTATAAACCAAGGTGGATCATGTATATTCACATGGAGTATAAAATTAACTGTATTTTCTACAACTTTTGAGTTCATGTTTTCTACATGAATGTTGATATTGATATGGTCTACCTTCTTATATCTGAAAATTTCTTGTTAATATATGCCACCATGAAAACAAGTATTACTTACATGTTTTTAGTTTTTTTTTTTTTTTAAAAAGTTATTATCAGCAAACCCAGATTGAACTTTTTTAATCATTGAGATTTTATTTAAACTGAATAATTCAAGAGCATGTTTCATTGAGTTTATAAAAGACAAAATTAATATTTAGACTGTCTAAGAAGTGATTTATTATATTTATAAAAAGTAGAAGTTATTTTACATTTATTTCAATAGGAAAATCACATATAAAACTACTTAAAATAGAGAAATTCTAAATTAGGTTAGTAAATTTAACAAATTTTTAATTGAGTCGTTAGCCCAATTTGGAATTTCAAAATGTAGGTAAAATGATTTTAATGCCCTCTCCTCTCCTCTCCTTTCTCCCTTTTTAAAATATTTTTATTGCTCTATGACTTTACTGCTCGATATATCAACATTAATATATAATAAAATAAAATATGATTCGCTTAATCAAAGAAATTTTTCTATGTTCTCAAAAGATTCATCAAGAATAATTCAAGACAAAAAAAAAAAAAAAAAAAGCCTAACACATGCCATGACAATGTCATTGATATCGATTGAATGATTTTTAAATTTAGGTTTTTTACAAAATGGATGTAGTTATTTTAATCAAGTGATGCAAAAAAAAAAAAAAAAAAAAGAAAGCATAAAGCATATCAACTTTGGTTTCCAAAAATCAATTAAAATAAAAGTCACTTTTATCAACTTAATTTAAACAAGCTCTGAATAATTTTCCCTGAATCACAAATGTGAGTTTTTTAAAAAAATATTTCAGTTAAGATTTCAATTTTTAAAATTTTCCTTTCTTTAATATTAATTATTTTTTTCTAATTAGTGGCATGTATATTTGATATACTTTTAGTCAAGGTAATGAAAACTAGACCGGACATTGAACCGGCCGAAGCACTGGATTAAGAGTTAGTGGTTCAAACCGGAGTCAACCCGAGGGTTAGATCAGGGGTCAAACCGGGGTCAATTAAAAATATATATATATAATTTAGATGTTCATGTATACGATTCAAAAAATTACATGAGAGTTTTTATTTTCAAACTAATAGTCCAATATAATCTTCTGAACTTAATACCCACAAAAATATCATTAGGTACATAAAGATTTTTCTCCAACTAATGCCAAAAGTATTCCACAATCCTTTTAAAGCTCCTTGCAAATCAAAAAATTTTAGGAAAATAATTTATTTTTAAAAAAGCCAAAACGACTTCATTTGGAGTATTAAAAAAGTTTTTAAAAAAATATAGGGCTACCCGTGACTAGGCTAGGTCACACCAGTTCAGGCCGGGTCACCCTGGTTCACATCGGGTAACATCGGGTTGACCAGTTCAGTTGACCCCGATTTTTTTCCTTCAACCGGACCGGACTGGTGACTGGTTCACCGGCTTCTGGTCTGAAACAGCCGGTCCAGTCCGATTTTCTATACATTGCTTCTCGTTATATTTTAGATAAAAAGATATTAAATGCACTTAAAATTTCATAAAATACTTTACACATTAAAATATAGAGCTTTCAAAAAATATATATGTATATGAAAAAAAAATATATATATATATATAGTGAAATTTATACTTAATATATTTATTCAAACAATATTTTTATAATGATATATACTATAATTTGTTTTTTAAAAAAATTCTTGTTAATAAAATGAGGTCCTTGTTTAAAAATATTATATGTTTTTTTCCTTCTAATGCCAGTTAATATATATTTTTGGCCTGAAAAATAATTTATTTAAACTATAGATGAATCATATTTTGTTTTATTAAATCTTAATGTTGAGATATACACTACAAAAAAATATGTTATTACCGACAGAATTACACACGGAATTATTTCCGTCGGTAATTTCCAACGGTTTACCGACGGATTTTCCATTGGAATAATTACCGACGGAAAAAAATTCCGTGGGTAATTACTAACGGATTAAAGATGAAAAAAATTCCATCGGTAAATACTGCCGGATTACCCACGGAATTTTTTCCTTCAGTAATTACCCACGCCTTACCCACGGAATTCCGTGGGTAATTTGAATGAAAAATTACCGGCAAAATTCCGTGGGTAATCCGTCTCTAATTACCGACAGACTAAAAATTCCGTCGGTAAATCAATTTGCCACGGATTTTTTAGAGACGGAAAAAATTCCGTCGGTGATCCATCGGTAATTCCGTTTCCATCCCTAATCCGTGAGTAATTTGATTTCAAAGACGGAATTCCGTGGGTAATATGTTGTTTTTTTGTAGTGATATATACACATATAATATATATATATATATATATCTGACAAACATAAGTTGCAAGTAATAGAACTCTTTAAAGAATTGAGGTGAGAACATTAAAGTTATTTTACCCCCCCTTGAAATCCCAAATTAGGTTAATATCTCTTTGAACAAAAAAGAAAAAAGGTTAATAGCACCATTAAGGATTTGTTAAATTTACCACCCTGATTTAGAGTTTTACTATTTCAATTAGCTTTATATGGGATTTTCCCTATGTCAATCATAAATAGTTTTTTATTTTGTTTAGTTTTTAAAAATTTAAACAAAAGTAAAATACTCTAACCTCCCTTATATTTTGCATTAATAACACAAACCTCCATTTTTTTTAAGAACATATACTTAAATTCGACTCATTGAATTTATTAAAAACATTTTGAAAAAATAGTTAAATAAATTTCATTTACTAATATGCGCTTCATCATACTAAACCTCTAATTTTGACTAGAATTATTGCAGAAATAAAAAATTGTCTTCTTATTTTCTTTATTTTTATTTTTCTTTTTGCAAATAATTTTTTGTTTGTTATTTTTACCATATTGGGACATAAGTTCAAGAATTTAGTTAACGTTGGTATTAAAAACTTGATCAAAAACTTGGTTAATTCTATTAATAAGAATATAGGCTAAAGTGTACGTTTAGTCCTTTAAACCTGGATCAGGTTTCAATTTAGTACCTTATGTTTATAAAAGACATTTTTGGTCCCTTGAGCTTAACACCATTAGTATCATTTAACAGAAAATACTAAGTCAATAATTTAAAATGACAGTTGTGTAGTTAAATGATGATAAAGCAAGGCAAGTTCAGCATAATTTAATTTACATCATTTTTTTAAAGTGAGCCTTTTTCTCTCACCCATTAGCCATAGTGTCAAACTCCTTAACATTTCAATATGCGCAGAGTAATAAGCGCAAAGTTCTGTAAGGTATACAGAAATAGCGGAAACATACTGATATGAAGTACTTGTTTATAATATAAGAAATTCCCCATAGGGTTTGAAATACACACACACACACAAATGTACAGAGTGTTCAAAAGGAACTAAATTACAAGCTAAATAACCAACAACAGTCCCCACGTGTACACTAGAACTCTACTTGCTGGTAGCCACGGATTTGTTCTTCGAGCCACTATCTTCAGCTGGAATATTTTAATTTTTGAAAAGAGGATGAGATTCAAAAGAATCTCAGTAGTAACATACAATCAATCATAGAATATGCGAAAATTAAATATGTCATACTCCATGTTATGCAACATATTAACAACACAAACAATCATCAAGGCATGTATACATGAGTCAGGGCTACTCCCCCACTATCCGTAAACCTCGACTAGGTTCTTACTCAACAACCAGGTAAAAGTGCCTACTTGCACAAATTGCCCTGCTCGGCAAAATAGTGTTCATGAATTATATCATAGAAGAAGGAATATATAAATATATAAAAAAATTCACATAATTTATGAAAGATAGAGTTACTACCTGTCTCCTTTTTCAACTTTTCAGTCATTTTAACTTTGATTTCGGCTCAGAAAATTTCCAATTCCTATCAAAATTTAAGGTAACAAGTAAATGGTTATTACTTGCACCTTTACTGCCTTTAAATCATATAGTATCTATCACAGTTTCAACAATTAGTGCTCAATACAACTCTACTCAATCCAGTTTCACAGTTTTCCAGAAAACCTGGCAGATTTTCAGTCAACTTTAAATAATTATAGTTAATTCTAAGAAATTCTAATTTCCTAAGTAAAGCTTTTTAAGTGTATTTTCATGCAAAAATACCCAAGTCTAGCCATTACAACTATAGTATTCCCAGAAATTCGTCAAAACCCTAATGTTTCATATTGTACTACAGAACCATGGTCAAACTTTGAAAAATCATAACTTTCAATCTACTAAGCGAAATGGATCATAGTACTATCAAAATCATAGCCCAGGATGTCTACGTTCACCATATAAAATTTCATACAATTTGGATCAGGTTTGACTACTGAAAAACACTTTAGAACAATACTGGTTTCCAGAAACGAATTTGGACAGCAACAACTCAAACTTTCAAAAATTCTAGAATTATGTATAATTATCCAAAAATCACAACCACAAGTGATTCCATATAATTTTTCATGTAGAATCTAATGGAATACTGAAAAACATCAAAATCCAGCTTCTTCCCCAGATTCTATACAAAACTGAACAGAACTCCTTTCCCCAAGAATCCAATTTTGCAAATTAAGCTTCAAAACTTACAATCTAACATCATTAAACCTTCTTTAACCCATTTCTCATGATTACAAGACCATTAAGCTTCATTTCATGGTGTTAGAAAATCAAGGAAGTAGCACAACTTCATGAATTATTACTCAAACATTACAATATTCAGCTCAAATCGAAGCTTACGCTTACCTGAGCACGATTCTGCAACCAGTTCTTGATTCCGGCGATACCTACCCTGAGTAGATGACACCAAACTCCACCAATAAAAAATCTAAAACCATAGAATTAAAGTTCATGATGAGGAGAAGAAGATTTGTGAATGACTTTTCGGATGAAAACTGAGATTCGGTAGTGAAATAGGCGAATTTTTCCTAGAGTTTTTACTATTCATCACCTTCTTTCCTCTTTCAATTTTTCTGATTTTTTGGCAGTTTTTCTTGATTTTTTTGAGCTTCTAGATATCTTAATGCTTAGGGGAAAGATAAATTTTTCCAATTTTCAAAATTGCCCTTACATTTTGTGATTTTTACACTTTTCTGAAAATCTGGCAGAATTTTCATCAAACTTTAAAAATTCATATCTTTATTTGTAGACATTAAATTGAAGTGATTCCAAAGGCTACTTAACCCTTGTTGAGTCTAGTTTCAAGGAAAAATGTAGTCTTTAGCCAACCCAAAGCTTAGCATTCCCAGAATTTAAATCTTTGGACGTTGTTCCAGAAAATAGCCAGTTTCAGTGGGTAAATTTCAGAAATTCATAACTCTTAGTGTACAGGTCAAAATAATTCATATGACCTATCAAATTAAAGCTTGGAATATCTACTTTCATTTCAAAAAATTTCACAATTTTTTTACCATCATTTGGTCATTGAAATCCACATGACAAACACACTACCTCACAGGAAATTTTCACTAGCAGCATAATCAAATTCTCCAAAATTCACCCTTGATTCTATTTGTTGAGTAAATATACATTAAATCTTTTGTGTATGAATTTTGGGATATTGCAACTCTTTCCCCCTTAATAAAATTTCATCCCCAAAATTTGTTACACAAATTGATTCATAAATTCCGGGTACCACTTGCGCATGTCTTCCTCTGTTTCCTATGTAGCTTCTCTAGGATATAATCCCTTCCTGACAACTTTGATGTATGGAATACTCTTATGTCTCAGATGTTTCTCCTACCAATCAATGCTCTGTTCTAGTCCGACTTCATATGTCAAATCATCCCGCACATCTAAATCTTTATATTCAATGACATGTTCGGGATCAGATTGATATTTCTTTTACTGTGACATGTGGAAAACATCATGCAATCGGCTCAAATTTGGGGGTAAAGCAATCCAATATGCCACTGGCCCAATCTTCGACAAGATCTCAAATGGACCAATGTACCTAGGGCTTAGCTTCTTTACTTTTAATTCCCTACCAATTCCTGTGACAGGTGAAACTTTCATAAACACATGGTCATCAACCTCAAATTCTAGAGGTTTTCTTCTCTTATCAGCATAACTTTTCTGTCTACTCTGGGCAGTTAATAATCTCTGTTTGATCAGCTTGATCTAATCTGTAGTTTGATCAACAATATCTGGCCCAAGTAAACATCTCTCAGATAACTCTATCTAACACAAAGGTGATTGACACTTTCTTCCGTACAATGCCTTATAGGGAGCCATTTTTATACTTAAGTGATAGCTGTTATGGTAAGCAAACTCAACAAGTGGAAGGAATCGGTCCCAACTACCTTTAAAATCTAGCACACATGCCTCAACATATCCTCTAGTGTTTGAATGGTTCATTCTGTCTTGCCATCTGTCTGGGGATGATATGTTGTGCTAAACCTGAGCTTAGTACCCAAAGCCTCGTGCAACGCTTTCCAGAAATTAGAAGTGAAGTGAGGATCTCTATATGATATGATGCTCTTTGGTGTACCGTGTAATCTCACAATCTCTTTAATGTAAATCTCTGCAAGTCTATTGGGAGAATAATGGATGTTAATTGGTAGAAAATGGGTTGTTTTTGTGAATCGATCAACGATTACCCATATAGCATCATGATTTTTGATATTGGGCAACCCCATCACGAAATCCATCGTGATACTTTCCCATTTCCACTCAAGAATCTTAGGATTCTAAAGAAGTCCTGAAGGTTGCTGATGCTCACTCTTCACTTTTTGGCATGTAAGACAACGAGCAACGAACCTTATCACATCTCTCTTCACACCTGGCCACCAATATATGAACTTTAAGTCATGATACATTTTGATAGCTCCTGGAAGTAGAGTATATCTACTCTTATGAGCCTCCTCCAGGATTTGCTGCTTCAATTCTATCTGGGGTGGAACATGTAATCGTTTCTTGTATCTAACTAATTCATTTGGTGACAAATCATATTCCTGAGTTTCACCTTTCTCAATCATCCCCCTAATAGACTATGCTTGTCTATCCTACAATTGAGCTTCCTTAACCACTGCTCTCATATCATTATATGCTTCACTGACATTATTCTGCCGATCGAAATCTGCTTGAATAGACTGAGATCTCTAAAATCCTCGATCAACTGGTACTCATGTATCATCAGGGCTGCAACCTACACTGTTTTATGGCTCAATGCGTCTGCAACTACATTGGTCTTCCCAGGATGGTATTTGATCTCCAAGTTATAATCTTTCAGTAACTTCATCCACCTGCGTTGTCTTATATTCAACTCTTTTTGATCGTACAGATATTTTAAGCTTTTGTGGTCACAGTACAACTCTACGGTCACACCATAGAGATAATGTCTCTAAATTTTGAAAGCAAATACAATAGCCGCTAACTCAAGATCATGAGTGGGATAATTCAATTCATGAGGCTTCAGTTGACGAGATGCATACGCCACCACTCGGCCTTGCTGCATCAAAAAACATCCCAATCCATGCCTACTAGCATCTGTATAAACAACAAAAGTAAACTGTGGATCTGGGATCGTCAGCACTAGTGCTGTTGTTAATCTCTATTTCAGCTCTATAAAGCTCCTCTCACAACTATTGTCCCACACAAAATGTTGAGTTTTCCACGTCAACTTTGTCAAAGGAAAAGCTATTCTAGAAAAATTATGTATAAAATGCTGATAATAACCAATAAGGACCAGAAAACTACGTATCTCCAGTACAGTCTCTGGTCGCTTCTAATCCAATACTGTTTCCACTTTGCTAGAATCGACTGAGACCCCTTGTTGTGAGGCTACTTGAAAATTCATCTCTTTATTTTTAGATATTCAATTGAGGTGATTCCAAAGGCTACTTAACCCTTATTGAGTCTAGTTTCAAGGAAAAATATAGCCTTTAGCCAACTGAAAGCTCAACATTCCCAGAATTTAAATCTTTGGATGATGTCCCAGAAAGTAGCCAGTTTGATTCGGTAAACTTCAGAAATTCATAACTCTTAGTATGCAAGTCAAAATAATTCATATGACCTATCAAATTAAAGCTTGGAATGTCTACTTTCAATCTAACAAATTTCACAATTTTTTGAACATCATTTGATCATCAAAAACCACATGATAAACTCACTTCCTCATAGGAAATTTTCACTAGCAGCATAATCAAATTCTCCAAAATTCACCCTTGATTCTATTTGTAGAATAAATATACATTGAATATTTGGTGTACGAATTTTGGGATATTACACACAGGGTTTCCTCCATCTCTACCTTTTGTTTCTTCTCAAGCACCGGCACTCCTCATGATCATTCCTCCAAAGAAGCTGACCATTACTAACTCTTGGATATATTATATGGCATTAAAGAAACACAGCCTTGAATTTGTTCAAAGAAAAAATAGAAGTTCATATCATTGCTTGGAATTTTGATTTTTGTTTGAAAATATTTTGAGTGTTGTGTTTGTTGAATTCCATTTTGAGGATGATCCCCTAGATCGGGACCCATACTAATAATCAACCCAAAAAGGTGGGCAAAAAGGAAAAGAAAAAACCCCAGGACTTCAATGTTACATATAGGCATAGACCATGGACTATCACACACCGCTTCACAGACTTGAATGATGGAGAAGAATCAAATCACAAAATCATCAGCAATTCTCAGGCACAACAAAAGATTGAGATCAATAATAACATGCAATCAGATAATTGAGTTGATAAAAATGAAAATCGACTAGGGACTTAAAGATTATTTCACCATCCATGGCATTTTTGGTGGAAAAGGTGATCGTTAGCCATTTTAGTTACCGTCGTCCTCATAACCTTTGGAGGAAGGATCATGAGGAGCATCGTGCCTGAGAAGAAAATAGGGGGAGAGAGTCTAATAAAGGAAAACATAATATAGATTAATTTACGCTGACCTTGCCTTGTTTTGTTGCCATTTAATTAGACAGTCATCATTTTAAATTATTGCCTCAACATTTTCCGTTAAATGATGCTAACGGTGTTAAGATCAAGGGACAAAAAATGAACTTTATAAACATAAGGGACAAAATTGAAACTTGATCTAAACTTAAAGAACTAAATGTATACTTTAGCATAAGAATATATTTGACAAAACATGTTTATAAATGTTTGCAGCAAAAAATACATTTTAAAATTTAAATTATTGATATAATTTCCCAAAACTATATTATTTATACTATATGATGAACAAAAAAAAAAGCATTTGAAATAATTATAAAAATTTAAAAGAAACATATATAAAGAAGTTTCAATAAATGTCATGAAGAATTAAAATTATAAAACCCTTATTAAAATCAAAATGATTAAATTTCACAAGATTAGAAAGTTTAAAAATATATGTATTAGAATTAGTTTGTGTTGTATGTAAATTATTTTTGGATAATTACGAATCTTTAAATAACTCTTATGCTATAGAAAGGTATTTTAGTCAAAACAAAAGTTTTGGAGTCAAATTTAATGGTCAATTAAAGGTTTGGATGGATAAAAATAAAATGTCAAATGCACAAGGGATGTTTATGTATGTTTTCAAAATAAAGAGGAGGTTTATGTAATGTAGGTAAACCATGAGTGTGGTTAGTATATTTTACTCTTTAAATAAACATCCAACAAATTTTTAATCTTATTCATTTGGAAAATTATTTTGTTTCCCCGTAAAACAAATAAAATGTGAAGAAAGCTAAGTGATAGATGTGTCTTCTTCTACTGTTTTTAACGTAACAAACACACACACACACACGTTATTCCCGCTGTCTAAAATATCTGAGTCCGTTACTGCCACATGTAATCATACACATTGTTGCATTTTTGTGTATGTGTGAGAGAGATTAGTTTCTTATTTTATTAGCACTTGAATCTTTTACATATTCATAGAGTTAAACTATAAAAGGGATTGGGCAAAATCCAAGTTCATCTTATTAGTCAGGAACAGTCAAAGAGTGAATTTTAGTAAAAGTAACAGGGATTGGGCACAATCCAATTGGAATGAAATTAGGGGCACCTTAGGAATTCTAATCCCCTTAAAACAATACATTTCGTTTCCTTTTATTAGTTATTTTAATTTTGATCAATTTCAAAGTCAACAACCTAAATTAGATAGAAACGTCTTTTTCAAACCCTAAACCCGTGTTCACACTAGTGGTGGCCAATCATTAGAATGATGCAAGTAATTTTATATTAAGAATTAAAATTGACGTTGAACAACAATATATCACTCGACAAACTTCAAATGACTTCCCATCTTCAATCATGCCTTTTGCCTCCCTAATGCCTCAACCAATGGTCCTGTGTCATGTTGTTTGGAGGTCATGGCTTGTTTGTCCAATTTTTGTTTTCTTTTTAATTTTTTTCTTTCTCCAAATCTTTTCATACTTTGCTAGGATTCACTAAAATTAAAATCTCACTAATTAAAAATAAAAACAATAACAAATTACAAAGATGACAGGAAAAACAAATTATGTGCAAGAAATAATAAAATGAAATTAAAATAGCCTAATTAATTAAAAGATCAACAAAATAGAGTAGACGGCTCTAATTAGATACTAAAATCAACCTACACCTATAAAAATTATAAGGTCATTAGTATTCTCACGTAATCAAAAAAAAAAAAAAATGAGCCATATTATTCATGACTTTGTGTAAATAATATTTTGACTCTTTAGACTTACATATGCTTATAGAGTAAAGATGCAAATTTTTCTGAAAGTTTTTCGCTGAGGAGTAATGTTGTCTTAGAAGTTTTTTTAGATTTAATATCACCCTAGAAGTTTTAAAACGTAGCAATATTAACTCTATACTATTAAAAAAAAATAACATTGACCATTAAAAAATTGACATTAACCATTAACTTTTTAACGAAAAAGGGCAACATTGCTCCATTTTAATACTTTCGGGGTAATATTGAACCTAAAAAAACTTCTAGGGTAACATTACTCCTCTGCGAAAACTTCCGGAGTAAATTTACACCTTAACTCACTAGTGGAAAAATCCCTTTTCAGACCGCCACATTTAGACCGGTTTTGGAAGATAAGGTCTTAAATATTTGTGCGGTGGCAGTTCTGTAATTATATTGAACTTCTAAGACCGGTTCTAAAAAAAACTGATCTTAAAAAATTTATTTAGACCGGTTATAAATAAAACCGGTCTAAAAATATGAAAATATTTAAAAAATTAAAAATTTTAACATTTTAAGAGTGGTTTCTATAAAAATCAGTCTTAAATGTTTAAAATTTAAGACCGGTTATTATAAAAATCGGTCTTAAATTTCAAAACATTTTAAATTGTTAAAAATTTAAACATTTTAAGACTTGTTTCTATAAAACCGGTCTTAAATGTTTTACATTTAAGACCGGTTTTTATAAAAACCGGTCTTAAATTTGAAATTTCACAATTTTAAGACCGATTTTTATGGAAAACCGGTCTAAAAGGTAAGATTTTTCACCCATATTTTTACTCCCGCACCCAGATCGCGCGCTCTATGAACCCTTTCTTCTCTTTGAGCCATTTCTCTGTGAGCTCTGTCCCTGCTTGTCCTGAACTCGTCCATGGCGTCCCGTCCCTCATTTGCTCAACTCTCCTCCGTCATTACCGTTGCCGTTGCTGTGTTCGTCGTCGCTGTTCTTTGATTATCGTCAGTCTTTTCCGCCACCACCTCTACTCTCTGTAGTGACCATTCTCCTCTACCTTGACTTCCCTTTGTCAGTGCTGTGAATTTGAGGACTTCATTTTAACCATTTTAACCTCAGTCGACGCCACTGTGACTTTGGGTTGAAGCTCACTCCTTGGTCTTCAATCAGGTTAGTACGTGTTCCATATGTTATTTAGTTGTACGTGGTTCAATAATTAACAATGTTCTATGAAAAAATGGTTCTTGTTGTTGTTTTGAGCACCTAATTCCCACAAGTTGTTATTATAGTTTGTTGGAAATCCAACTGTTTTGTGATAACATAATCTGGAAAAAAAATTGCACATTCTTGTTAGATATATGCTCTGACTTTTAATTACATCCCTATGATTTTTGGCTTGGAGTAATACCACTCTATGTTCTGTTTTAATTTAGTGTGATTGTTTGATTATTGTCAATATTATTGGTTTGTTAAAACGATACTAGTTTCAAATGGTGCATGTTAATTTCGTTGAAATCTCTAAAATTCTATAGTTGTTGTTTTTTTGTCTATCCTTTTGTTGTTGGATATAGGGTGCTACAAGTGTTGAGATATATATGGATCATAGTTGGATAAATGCTAAACGAACGAGTGTTGAATATGATAATGGGGTGAGGGGTCGTTTAGACTTCGCTAGAAGAAATGCTGATGATGGTAGTGGGAAGTTTTATTGCCCTTGTATAGTATGTTTGAATGAAAAGAGACTAAGTACTGTAGATATATATACACATTTAATTTGTGAAGGATTTTGTATGAGTTATACAGTGTAGGTATGGCATGGTGAAGAATTAAAAATGCCAAGTTCATCTCAATAGGGGGGAGTGAACTTTGATGATAATGACACGGATACAGATGATCGGATAGAGGATATTATTCGTGATATAGGAGAAGAGGCTTTTAAGCAATCACATGCAGATGGTAATATGTGCAGTGATGCTGAGATGCCACTGTACCCGGGGTGTAAAAAATACCAATTATTGAAAGCAGTATTGAAATTGGTAAGCTTGAAAGCACGGCATGGATGGAGCGACAAGAGTTTTTCAGAAACGCTTGAAGCTTTTAAAGACATGCTTCCAGATGATAATGTATTGCCTTCTCGATACTATTATGTGAAAACAATATTGTGTCCACTAGGGATGAAGTATAAAAAGATCCATGTATGCCCTAATAATTGTATATTGTACAGAAAAGAGCATGAAGAGGAACAACAGTGTCCGATATGTGAAACCCCAAGGTACAAATCAAATAACGCTCCTGCAAAAGTGTTGTGATACCTTCCAATCATACCAAGGTTCAAGCGTTTGTTTGCTAATGAAAACGATGCAAGAAATTTGAGATGGCATGTGGATGAAAGGATATCTGTTGGAAAGCTTTGACATCTGGCTGATTCTTCTCAATGGAAGAAAATCAATCAATTATTTCCTGCCTTCGGTGAAGAGCCTAGGAACATTAGGCTTGGGCTTAACACAGATGGCATGAATCCTTTTGCTAGCTTGAGCAGTATACATAGTTCATTGCCTGTTCTGTTGGTAATTTACAACTTATCTCCTCTGTTATGCATGAAACGAAAGTATATCGCGTTGTCTATATTGATTTCGGGACCAAAACAAACCGGAAATGACATAGATGTTTACCTAGAACCCTTGATCAAAGACTTGAAAAAGTTGTGGGACAAAGGTATTGATGTTTTTGACGCAAACAAGAAGGAAGTTTTTAAAATGCGAGCCATGATCTTTTTACTTCCCTACATATGGAAACTTGTCAAGATATAGTGTTAAAGGCCATAAGGCATGTTCGATTTGTGAAGAAGGAACATGCTACCATCAACTTCAACATGGAAGAAAGATAATTTATCTTGGCCATAGGAGATTTCTTAGACGGGGCCACCCGTATCGTAGATTAAAGAAAGCTTTTTTTGGTGGACAAGAGTTTAAAAATGCTCCGAAGGCATTGACTGGGGAGCAAGTTTATGAAAAGGTGAAAAATATGAATGTTATCTTTGGTAAGACTACGAAGAATAGTAATGAGAAAAATAAATGGAAAAAGAGGTCTGTCTCTTCAATCTTCCATATTGGCCGAATCTTGATGTGAGACACTGTATTGATTTCATGCATGTGGAGAAAAACGTTTGTGATAGTATTGTTGGGACACTGCTTAATATACAAGGTAGTTCTAAGGATGGCGTGAAGGCAAGATTAGATTTGCAAGAAATGGGGATACGAGAAGACTTACATCCAAAGCCATATGGTAAGAGAACTTTTTGTCCTCTAGCTGCTCATACTTTGTCTAAGGTTGAGAAAAGAAGCTTTTGTGAGTGTTTACATGGCATGAAAGTTCCTTCAGGGTATTCTTCAAATTTAAGGAAGCTTGTGTCGATGAAAGATTTGAAGTTAGTAGGGCTAAAGTCTCATGATTGTCATGTCTTAATGCAACAACTACTCCCAGCAGCTATTCGTGGCATTGTTGAATATGATCTTCAACATATTTTAACTAGACTTTATTTCTTCTTCAATACTATTTGTAATATAGTCATTGAGACAGAAAAATTGGATGAACTAGAAAATGAAAGATATCTGATCTTGTGCCAGCTTGAGAAGCTTTTTCTTCCTTCTTTTTTTGACATATGGTACATCTAATTGTTCATCTAGTCAGGGAGATCAAGTTGTGTGGCCCTATCTATTTATGATAGATGTACCCAATTGAAAGAACTATGAAAATCCTAAAAGGGTATGTGAAGAACCCTAACATGCCTGAAGCATCTATTGTTCAGAAATATGTTTCTGAAGAAGCCATGGAGTTTTGTCAAGATTACTTGTCAAATGTAGGACACATTGGACTTCCTGAACGTCATGACGAAGAAGGCGGTTGACGTGGAGCTTTAATAAAGAGTGTGGATCCTGATGAATTGCAACAAGTCCACTTGTACATCTTGAATACTATTGATGAAGTTCAAGATTACATTAATTCTCATAAAGAAATTGTACAGAAAGGAAATAGTCGAATGACTGAACAAAAGTTAATTAGGGAGAATAACAAAACTTTTGCACATTGGTTCAAACAAAAGGTTGACAGCGAAGAATGTGTTTCTGATACAATTAAATGGTTAGTACGTGGTCCTGAGGCTGATGTCATAAGTTGGACTTCATTTGTGATCAATGGTTATACGCTTTACACGAAGTCTCTTGATGATAGGAGCACCGTCCAGAACAGTGGGGTTATGTTAGTGGCTGAATCTATGCACTTCTTTAGTTCGAAGGATAAGAATCCTAGATTGGCAACAATACCTTATTATGGGGTTATTGAAGAGATTTGGGTGGTTGATTATGTTAAAGTTAAACTTCCCATTTTCAAATGCAAGTGGGTTGATGTCAACAATGGTGTGATGATTGATCAGTTAGGATTTACATTGGTTGATTTGATTAGTAGAAGTTTTGGAGATGAACCTTTTTTTATGGCATATCAAGCAAAACAAGTGTTCTATGTTACTGATCAGGCAAATAAAATGTGGTTTGTAGCTCTCCAAAGAAAAAGGGTCATTGATATTAATCAGGAAAGTCATTCAATGAATGATCTTCTTGAAACTCCTTTTTCTAGGGGTCTACCAGAATTGAACGAAGAAGATGAAGCAGACAATGAACACGGCACAAGAAACGATCATCATGAAGGGATATGGGAGGAGGATATCCCTTTATAAAACTACATTGAAGGTTAGTTAGCTAAAATAATTATCATGAACTATATTTGAATTATGTATATTGTTATTTGTGTATATATAAAACTACTTTTTTGTTGTTGTCACAGGAAAATGAAGGATATGAGGTGTACGTCTTAGTGTAGATTCTCTGAAGCCAGCTAGTGATAATCAACCAGAGAAGAGTGTGTATAAAGTATTTTGGCCATAGTGAATAACAACATTGTCATTAATGTAATTTAATCTTTGATGTATGTATGTAAGTGAAAAGACAAGTAACTTGGTCAAAATAGCATTGTCATAGTTGTATGATTTCCTTACATTATGATTCTGTCTATGATTGTGAATTTATTCATGGTTGTTTTCCTTGCTTTTGTTTCAGCCAGCACTGTTTAAGCATAAGGGAGTTGAGTTTTAATTTGTTCCAATGAGTTTTAAGTCTCTCACATGTGGATAAGATGTTAGTTATAATCTTTAAGAGAAGAATTTATTTGAATGTCATTGAAATGACTGCTGCTTGCTGAGTGAAATGTTTTAACAGGAGAAATGGCTTGTTGGGTAAATGTTTTAAACAAAAATTAAAAAAAAACTACTTTTAAGACCAGTTCTCTCTAAAACCAATCTTAAAAGTACATTTAAGACTAGTTTTGGAGAGAACCGGTCTTAAAGTAATAATTTTAAGACCGGTTTCATAAAAAACCGGTCTTAAAACTATTACTTTTAAGACCGGTTTCCTAAAAAACCGGTCTTAGAAGTATTACTTTAAGACCGGTTTTGTAGAAAACCGGTCTTAAAATTACAACCTTTTAGACCAGTTTCTCTGATAACTGGTCTAAAAATATTTATTTTTAGACCGGTTTTATAAATAACCAGTCTTAAAACTTATTTTTAAGACCAGTTCCATAATCGGTCTAAAATGTGGCAGACTTTTAAGACCGGCTGTATCAAGACCGGATCCAGAACCGGTTTAAAATGTCTTTTTTAACCGGTCTTAAAAGTGATTTTTCCACTAGTGACTCTACGTTTATATATAAATTGTTATGGATATGATTTTGGTAATGATCATTGTTATAATTGATTTTAGGATGAATGTGCATCCTTCAAAATATTAAATCCACACTTGGGTGAATTGCGACATCTGTGAATTTACTATTTAGAATTACCTTTTCATTTGGTCATGAAATGCTATTGTTCATTTTACTATGAGTATGCATCGTTTTAAATAGTGTGTCTACAAGAAGTGGATTAAAGATGTCATTATTTCTATAATCTCTTCCTACTTGTGAAGAAATCCAATAATTAATCACTTATTTTGAAATTTTAATAGCCAGATCTTGTTTCCAAGGTATAAAATGTGGGAGGTTCTGTGTTTCATATATATATATATATATGTATATATTGCTATCGATGTGATTTTGGTCATCATCATTGCTATAGTTTTTAGTATGATCCTTTAATATATTATACACAGACTCACTTATTTGGATGAAGTAGAGAAGGATGTAATTCTTTCTATGATATCTCCCCACTATTGAAGAACTCCAACATTGATTCTCTCATTATGGATATTAATAATTGAATCATGAATGATCTGGTCATGATTAGTATATTGTAATCTTAGATAATAGTTGGCAAGTTCCAAGATACTCTAATCTTGTTGATTTTGTAATCATAATCCCATTTGTATGTTAGATGGCGGGGTTGGATATCTGTATCCATGTTGCAAAAGAAGTTATCCAAGAATTGGTACATAAAGGATGGGAGAAACTTGGGTACCTGTGTAACTACAAGAGTTACGTTGAAGACTTTGAAAATGAACAAGGAAGGCTGTCAGCTGTAGTGGAAAGTGTAGAGCTAAAGATAGATGAATCCAAGAACAGAAATGAGACTCTAGTTGACCCTAGAGTTGAACATTGGCTTGAAAGAGCCAATAAACTTTTACAACTAGACTCTATTGAATCAACCAAATGCTTTGGCTTGTGTGAGAATTGCTTCTTGCAAATTAAGGAGTTGGAAAGTTTGATGAAAGAGGTGATCCCAAAATTGATCGCTGAAGGTCATGAATTAACTAATGCACAGGCGTTCATCTCCTTTGAGAGTAGAAAAGAAAATTTTGAGGAACTCAAGAAGGAATTAGAAGATGAGAATAACTATATGATCGGATTGCAAGGGAAGGGAGGAACGGGGAAATCCACAATGGCAATAGAAGTTGGGAAAGATGTTGAAAAATATAATGCCTTTGATAGAGTCATCTTCATCAGTGTGCCTACACCAGTTGATGAAAAACGGATTCAAGAAGACATTGCAAAGAACTTGGAATTGCAATTAGAGGAAGAGAAGCTATTGACCCACGCAGAACAGGTATGGAACAGGATTGCTCATGTTGGAAATGTGCTCATAATACTTGATGATGTCTGGGAAAATCTCAACCTTGAGAACATGGGGATTCAGCCTCACATCCATAGCAAGGGTCGCTGTTGTGTTTTGCTAACCACACGTTATGACACCGTTTGTACCCAAATGGGATGCCAAAGGATTATTAAACTAGATCAGTTAGATGA
This sequence comes from Inga oerstediana, assembly GCA_963210345.1. Taxonomy (NCBI): domain Eukaryota; kingdom Viridiplantae; phylum Streptophyta; class Magnoliopsida; order Fabales; family Fabaceae; genus Inga; species Inga oerstediana. The sequence goes on along the minus strand of OY723406.1, from coordinate 55,066,783 downwards.
GAAAGATGCATTGAATCTTTTCCTTATTCATGCTATTGAAATTGGTCAAGATTGCCCTCATGAATTTTGGAATGTGGCAGTGGATATTGTGAATGAGTGTAGAAGATTACCAGTTGTAGTGGTAGCAGTGGCAAAAACCTTGAAAGACTGGCCTATAGAAGAATGGCAGAATGCTTTGAAAAGACTGAAAAGTGCTGATGATGAAATTGTGAAGTTTTATAATACTATAAAGTTAATCTATACTCATTTAAAAGATAAACAAGCCCAAGTTCTCTTCCGATTGTGCTCTATATTCCCACAAGCTCATGAAATACCTGTAGAGCTTTTGAGCAGAATTTCTATAGGACTGGGGCTGTTTGGAGAAGTTGACCAATATTATATAGCAAGAAGTCAAGTGAATGTGAAGAAAAACAAACTCATAAATTCTTCTTTATTAATGAAAGCTGCTAAAGAATGTGTGAAGATGCATGATGTGATTCGCACAGTGGCGCTGAAGATAGAAGATGAAGAGACTCAAGTTAGCATTGTTTCTAAGACAAATTTGAACGAGAATGTGAAATATTCATCTTGGATAATAAATGGCTTTCCCAACTATTTTGATGATAGCAAGGTTGAGGTTCTCTTAGTATGGATAAATGCAAATGGCTCTTTTTAAGTTCCAAATACGATCTTTGGAGGCATGATGAGTCTTAGAGTTTTGCTTTTGCATTCCAAAATTGAGTTTGGTAGAACTTTAGCTCTATCACTACCAAAATCAATTCAATCACTAAAAAATATTCGAACGTTGTCTCTCATAAATTGGGACTTAGGTGATATATCTATGTTGATGAGAAACTTACTAAAGCTTGAGTCTCTAGAATTGAGAAATTGTTCAATTGTTGAATTGCCAAATGAAAGTACTGAGCTAGATACAATGAAATTTCTATGCTTGATATGTTGTTCACTTGAAATAAACAATCCATTTGAAGTGATGACAAGATGCTTGCAACTAGAAGAATTGTATTACATTTCAAATGATGATCATATCCCTATTGATGCGAAGGTTCCTCAAATTACATCCCTTCCCAAATGTCAAATATACCAAATAGATGGCAGTGACCTATCTACCTTTGATTCTTCTCAATTAGATATTTCAATAAAAAGAAGTTTCAAGCCAGACAAGTTACAAAGAATCTTCTCCAAACAAATAATTAAATACTTAGCGGCAAGAGCAGAGATTCTGGAGTTAGAAGGAGATAATGAAACAAACTGGAACAATCTTATTCCTGACATTGTTTCAATTGAAGATGGAGCTATGGAAGACTTGATCATGCTTTCTTTGAAGCATTGGCCTAAGATGAAGTGTTTGGTCCATACGGAGCATCTTCAATTTAAATTAGGGGTTAATATCTTGTCCAAGTTATTTGTACCACAACTTGTTGCAGTGGATGTGAAAGCAATATGTTGTGGTCCTTATCCTGAAGGTTTTCTCAAGCAATTAGAGAAGCTGGAGTTAATGAAATGTCAAAAGTTGGAAAGCACATTATTTAAGGGCAAGCTAGAGCTGGGTAACCTTAAGTCTGTTGAAATAGAGGGCTGTTCAATGACTTGTCTTTTTGATCCATCCACTGTTCAAAGTCTAAGACAGCTTGAAACAATGAAGATAGCTGAATGTTCTTAGATGAAATACATAATAAGGGTTGATGGACCCTTTGTAGAGAAGAAAGTGGTTGATAAAGATCCAAATCCAAGGAGTCATGACTCAGTGTTTCCAAGATTGAAACTCCTTAGCGTTAAAGTGTGTGAAGAAACGGAGTTCATATTGCCAATTTATTTTTGTAATGACCTTCCTCAACTAGAAGGTGTGGAGATTTCTCGATGTCCCAACCTAAAATGCATGTTTAGGTGATCTCCAGAAGAGAAAGGGTTGCCTCATTTTTTTTGAGAGTAATGTCTATTGAAGATGTTCGATTATTTGTCAACATATCCACAATATTATCTCCCACAAAGATTAAGGGCAACGGAGAAAATTAAACATAAAGATGAGCCATCTATTAGCAATGTAGCTCAGCCGGACTACTCTACCTGACAGGGTACATATATATGTTCCTCCCTCTCACTTTTTATTAATGCTGCAAATGTTTCTTTGTATTGAAAATTAATAGAGCAGGGTTCATCAAAAAAGAATTAATAGTGTACATATTATGTTATTGTACAGGGGACAAGAAAAATATCAGAAGGCTATAAAGGGAGATCGATCAATGGCCGACAAAACAATAGTTCATCAAATGTATGTATATTATAATTTCCTATATTTCTCGTACTTATCGCCTTCTTGACTGTTTCCAAATATTTGTAAAAGAACTATAAATCCAGAGCTTTCTAATTTCTTTTTGGTCTCCTATATGTTATAGATTAAGGGAATTGCAGAAGCAAGTGTTGAAGAAAGTCCAAAATCAGAGGAAGCTATAGAAGATAATGAAGTCAAGGATTCTGAATAGACCAAAAAATAAGCACCATTTTCTGCTACTTCACAAATTGAATCGCCACCAGTAAGATTATCATTTTTTACAGTACAAATGAAGTAAATTTATGCGGCCTTATAAATATTCATGCATGTTCAAGTACGGTGAAAGAGGACTTCATTTGCATTCTAAAAATCCTCAATCAAAACCATATGATTTTCCCTCCAATACAGCATCTTCTTATCTAGGTTTATACTTTATTTGAGTGACTAAGGTTGGACTTTAACAGCTTGAAACACATACATTATGAATCCATCATACTTTACACTTTCCTAAAATGAAATAGAATTACATGAAAAACGAACAGCTCCTCTCTCCATTAACATATTGTAAGTTCATGGACTACTAAAGCAGTAGAAAATGAAGTTTCTGAACAAGCTTCTATTTCTGACATTCCAGCAACAAGAACACCATACTCTAAATTCGGATGATGCCCAAAACAACTACGTACCATTGCTTTAACCCTGATGATCAACACATTGTTAAAGACTTTGATCATCCAAGTGTAACGTTTCACTTGAAAAATTATCTCTTGAAGGAGTCTATTTCAGAGCTTCAGAAAAGGGTCAGTCTTTCTCACCTACATGCACTTCATTAATGTTCCATATATACATTGCAAACATGTAATATTTATGAATCTGTTGCTTTGTTGCTTGATAATAGAATAAGGCACTACAGGAACAAAACAACGTACTAGCTAAGAAGGTAAATATTTTGTTTCGGTTGCCAATTACAGATATATAGACATGTAATTTTTAAATATGATAAAGTTGTAAGGTTTATTAGGTTATACTAGTATATACATATGTTGTTTTCTGACTCGATATATATGAATATATATAGAAACAGGGGAGAGAGAAGGCAGTAGGTTGGATGATTCCTATGCTCTGTTAACACAGCACCCATTGCTGCCTTTGAATATCATCGGGTAAGTGCAATGGCCGAAATATCGTCCCTCAGCTACAATAATTACTACGACAAGTCGAGATATGCATCATAATCATTTACAAAACGTTAATTAATTACAATAATCTACAAAAGACTATATTCTAATGCTTTACAGTCACAGAAACAAGAAACTGATGCCATTCAATATGCTGTGCAAAATATTGAAGCAAGTGTTGGAGAAACATCAAATAAAGTTGCAGTTGCAAGTCAATCAACACTACTAAAACAAGCTCTTCATTAGTAAATAATTATTCTTTCTATTTACCCTCCCTTGATTTTTTTATTATTGGTACTTTACTGACTTCCGTTGACATTAATTTGTCTATTTTTTTGGTCTTAGATCCCTTCAATCTCTACTCCGGAGAAGCCTCACATAACAACCTCAACTAGTGAAACAAAATCAGAGAGCTAACAATCAGACCTTATGGATATTTATGCTACTAAATCTGCTCAAGTATGTGTACAGTTTATTGCATAGTTTTTTTGGGTATAATGTTCTTCCTTTGAAACAACTAATAATAATTTTGTGTTGATTACCATTCATTACTCTGCTTTTATTTAGTAGAGTCCAATATGTTTCAAAGAAAATTTATCATATTTTCTTTCTGGGTTCTATTAGTAAGAATAATATTTGTTTATTCTTATTCACTTTAGGATCAAAATAAGGTCACTAGAGCGGAGACTTGCAAGCCTTATGTGCTAAACATCTTGAGGATGATGATCTAATGAGATTATTCCAAATAATGGAGGATGGTGCTGCTCATGAAGATGACAACGAGGTGACTAAAGCTCTTGCTGACTTGGAAGCCTCATTGAAGATGGATCTAAATGAAATAGCTAGCTCTAAAGAAAGAAGACTTTGCCTTGAGAATTTAATGTCTCAACACCTTGTTCTCTTATTGTTCTGATGATGGCCTTAAAGCTGCAATACACTCTTTGCAAAAATAAATCCCAACTATTCTATCTTCCTTCAAGCGAGCCTCGGCTACCATCGACACAATGACCAAGCTCAATAAAAGAAAGGCTTCAACTAGAGAATTTGGATTCTAAATGGTCTTCTTGTCCAGCCAATTTGAAGAAAACGCTATTGCTACTAGGACTTGTTCTTAAACAGAAGCTTTGACTATTAGAGAATGTTATTTAAAGTTCCTAAAAGACACTTGGAAACAAATTTCTGGACCGCAGCTAAAGTTACGCTGTTATGTTTGTATTTTGGGTTTTCTGTATTATCATTGTGGTGATTTTCACAAAGTTGATAGTGATAAAGATGAGAGATTGAAATTTAAGCACCGGAAGTGTACGAGCCAAGAAAATAGCATCATAGTAAATCAAGATCGTCCTACAGAGTTTCAATCAAATCAGTGATTAAACATTAAATTTCCTATTTTCATTTAAGTTGAGCAAATTAAAGAAGGAATAATGTGAAAATTAGTTTAAACAAATGCAAAAGTAGTAAATCTAATGTTTATAAGATTTCAAATTGATAAAAATAATCTAGAGTGGCTAATCCCTCCTTCAAGTTTTAGAGCTTGTAATTATCCAATTAAAAGCACTTAATGTTAAATTGTTAATTAATCTAGAGTTGAAATGGATGTAAGTATCTTCTAGTTACGCAGATCCTTCTCTCAAGTTAAAATTGTTATTCCTAACTAATCTACTCAAGAGGCAATAAACGTCCAAAATCACTTTAATAGGATTATATGAGTCAAATAGATATATTCCTATCCTATTGGCAAATAAGACTAAATTCTAATCTCATATTACTTAATCATATGATCCAATTAAGATCCCTCCCCTAAGGTTAGTATAAATTCCCCAAATTCATACTTAATGGTAATCAAACCCTAAATAGACAATACATAACAAGGTTAAGTAAACAAAAATAATATTAAGCACAATTAAATGGTTCAAACATGCTCAAATCCAAGAATCAGTTTATAGCTATTCTAGGTTAAAAGAAAATTTAGCCACACGAGTTTGAATAAAATCATCCCAGCAACATTGAGTTTAGAAATACAAGTCCATAATGTGAAGGGTGAAGATGAAACCAAGGATAGCAAATCGACCAGGTTGCCTTCTCCAGTTCAGCTCACTCTACTCTTGTCTCACTTCTCTGTTCTGATTTCCTAAAGAAAAACGATGATGAACAGTAGCGGGTGAACAATGACAGCTCAACAGTACCGATGAACAGTTACCTTTTTCCCCAGCAACAGCCGCGCTCCACCAAGCTCCTATAGCTCCTTCTCTATTCCTTCTAGGTTTTCCTTCCTTTCCAAATTGCCCTAAAACGCTGTCGCATCCGCTTCTTTCAATTTCAAAATCTGATTTTTTTTTTTTTAAATTCCAATGGTATCTGATATTTGAAAAACAAGGAAAGGAAAATGAAATAAATGACCAATAAAATAAAAGGTCAAACAAAATAATCTAGCATTTTTTTTACTTTTAATTTCAAAATTGCCAACTATTATTATTATTATTCTTCCTAAACTTAACTTCTTCTAGATATATTTTTTTAAAATAAGATATTTACAATCAAATCCCCAGGATAATGCTCCAAATTGATATCTTATAAAATTTCAAGAAAGTCATCTTAAATTAAGATTGATAACTCGTCAATTATATCAAAATGTGACTCAAATATATTAAAAATGGGGAGTTATCATTGAGTTACAAAAAAAGCAAAAAGAAAAAAAAGGACTAGGTCTTGGGTTAATTCAGAATTGTCGAAGACTTATTGTTGTAAATATTGATCATAATGAAGCTTTTTTGGACAAGAACCTGTGAATTTTATCTCTCATTGAGGGGTTTTCCACATTCAAAATTGTGTGTTCTTCTATTTGTTTTCGATCTCGATGCAATTTCTTAATGATCCCAGTTGTATCCTAATAAAATTCACAACGTTCTTGGAACTTTAGGATCTGTTTAGTTCAACCAAGGGCAATTGACAGGGAAGAAGTGTCATCCTAGATTTTGAGCTTAAAAGTTTAAGACTTAGCTTGAGATAAGTAGGCTAGTAAGCCCAGTCGAGCAAAAGTGCTTTGAAGGGATAGATAGTGGTAACTTTGGCTTTTATGAATAAAGGCTAAACACAAAATTAAAGGTTTGCCAAAGGCCAAATAAAATAGTACACCTTATTTATCCACTAGTTAGATGAGTTATAAACATAAGAATTTCAAACCACTAAGCCAGGTTTGGTCCTGGTAAGAAAACACTTTCAAGAATAATTGAAAACATAGCCCAATCATAGGGTTTTGAACCTATAAATGAATGAGCTTTTCTGAAAAATTTAAAACTTTTTAAAATAGTTAATCAATGCTTCAAACTCTTCATTTTAACTCATCAATCCTTCAGCCATAATTAATCTTATCAGAATTTTACTCTGCTCTCATCTTTAATCTATCATCGATTAAGTCATGGGCTTATATTATGCAAATGCCCATCCCCTTTTCAATTATTGAGCATAGTATTACTACCACTATTCCTACTATGCATGCTTATTCTACTCCTATGCGTACTACTTTCACTAATACTATTATATGTATTATTTTCACTATGTACATATTCTATGTTCATGTGTTTATATATATATATATATAAGAAATCTGTAGCCACATGAGGCTACTCAAAAGTCCTATACCTGACAAAATGATTATACATATAACCAACAAAGTAAACTAATCCTACTCACCAACTTCTCAGTTATCGGCAATAATTACTCCCTTGCCCTTCAAGCTGATTGCCTTAGCTGTATGTCATTTAATGGAAAGGGTGAGATTCCTAAGAATCGCAGTAGTAACAAAAGACCATCATAATATATGCAAGTTCATGAAGCATGCAAAACAAACCATCAAACAATAATCATTTAGCAATCAAGATGCAGCACAATTAACAATCACGGGACACACTGGTCTAATAGAACACAAATTGCATGCTAGGTCTTACAGCCCCGGGATAGTACCAAAGAAAAATGCACGTCAGGACATACAACTTCGGGACACTACCCAATACAACTAAGATTGCATATAAGGTCTTATAACCCAGAGGCACTGCCCATGCAAAAATGCACATCGGGACTTACAGCCTTGGTACATTGCTCAATAATCACTCTGAATGCATATCAAGTCTTACAGCCCAGAGACAATGCCCATACAAAATGCACATTGGGACTTACAGCTTCGTGACACTGCCCAATCCAACTCTAATTGCATATTAGGTCTTACAGTCCAAGGACAATGCTCATGCAAAAATGCACATCAGGATTTACATCTTCGGGACACTGCCTAATAATCAGTCTGAATGCATATCAGGTCTCATGGCCCATGCAAAATGCATATTTAGACTTATAGCCTCAGGACACTGCCCAATAATGAAATCATATATTCATGAAATTAATATAATCGATGGTGAAAACAAACATGCTAAACAATTACATAATATGAGAGAAAGAGCTGCTACCTGTTAGCCTTTCCTGCAATTTACCTTTACCAATTGGCTTTCTCTTCGAGCTGGGTCATTACTCATTCCAATCTTATTAACATAATTAAAATTATGTTATTCTTGACCCTCTTATAACTCTTATCCTTTTATTTGAAATAGTTGGTTATCTTTGATAGTCTTTTGTACTTAGGTTATTATGTATCTAATTAAGACATATTGAATATCTTTTGCCCTATAATTTAGGCACTCAATTTAATAAATTTATCCCCTCAAACTTATCCCATAACTCTCAGACCATCACTAACTTTAATTCCCTAAAAATGTGATCAATTTTCCAGACTTAACCAATTCTGCCTCTACTTTTTAGGGAATTTTGAAAAATCATAACTTAAGCTAGTAAACTCTAAATGAGGTGGTTCAAGTTCATACTAAAAGCTCTTTCAGTCCTCTACAATGAAAATAGAATATCCAGTATTAAATCATGGACCTAAGTTTCAAATTTTAGCATGCAAACTGACTATCTATTTGGTGAGTTAGAATATTCTATATTTCCTACCCAATTTTTGAAATTTCATAACTTACAATATATACACCCAATTTCTGTGTTTTAATACTTGATTTAAAGCTCTACAAGTCTATTTTAAAGAAAAACTTAACCATATTGACAAATTACTAAATTAACCTTGTGTAATTTGCCTAATTTCTCACTACCTAAAATTTGAAAAACAGAATGTTTCCAGTTTTCTATCTAAATTTCCAAAACTCATAACTTTTGTACTAGGTATCCAATTAATGTGCTCTAGGACTCATTTTAAAGGTTAGGATGTGTACTATTGCCTTGCTAGATTTCACAAATAGAGGACACTACTAACCCTGTTAAAACCACGACCGATTCTAATTGTCGTACTAAACCTACATAATCGACACCTTGTCTAAAAACTTCAAAAACACCACATATCTCTTCCTAATGTGAGTTCTTCTTGGTTCTATCTTAGAGAAAAAAATATTTAAATCTTCAGACCTTAAAGAAACCAAACCAAACCCATAAAAATTGGAAGTTTTAGCTTTTGCAAACACATGCATGTATACTCTATTTTAAGCAATGGAATATCCAGAAGGAAAAATGGTCATGGAAGCCCACATCAAGACTTAAAACTCTAGGAATTTCAACTCTATGACCTAAAAAATGCATGCTCTTTTTCAGTGGGTACTTTAATTTGTAGGACCAGAAGACCTCAAAACTCACCATAAATATAACATGCATGTGCATAACTCAAGCTTTCTTGTTGACAAAATTTCTTTACCAAGACTCTCAACTTTTAGCAACCAAATAAACCCAAAGAAACGAACCAATCAAAGAAGGAAGAAGAAAACCAAAAAGTGCAGAGAGGAAAAAGTAGAAGAAAGAAAGGAGGAAGAACCAAGATTCCAATAACACTCTTAGGTAATTCTACTACCCTAAATCCATTTCTAGGTCTGGTTTTATTGTTAGAAGCTTGTTATGGTTTCTAAATCCCTCTTGGATATTTGCTAGTAAGAGGGAAGAGAGAAGAGAACAAGGGTTCGAGATGAGAAATTACAAGAAACCAAGCTTAGGATTTAGTTAAGTGGTGGATTTTGATGATGATGTTGTTGTTATTGATGATGTTACTAGTGTTGCTTTTGATCGTTTGAAAATTTTTGGAAGGTTAAAAAACAGAGGGAGATGATGTCCCAATCCTTAGATAGTATGAAAGCTTGATTAAGGAAGGGATTATGACTTGATCAAGTGAGGGTAGTCATCAATATGAGCTGGATGACTGTAAGATGTCTCAAGGTCATCGAAATATCTTGAGTAGAAATTTAGGATCTCATGTAACATCCATTTTTTCCTCGTCATAGGCCTAACTTTAGAGTAAGTAATTGTCTTTGGACCAAGTTATTAAATAAATTATTACCAAAAAAAATCCAATTTACTTTGGGCTCCACTGTTTTGGTTACTCACCACTAAAAACATTTTTTGAGCTGGCGCATTAAGGGAACTTTAATCATACAAGGCAGCCACTTACTTTTGTATTTTTTATTTCCTTTATGGGACACCTATGTTTCCACAGGGAGCGAACCCTAATACTACCCTTAACCTTTCTCTCCTATAAATGTTTTTTTCCTCTTCCATGCTTCTTACACTTCGGTGTTGTACGTGATTTCAGATATCCAGGTTCATTCTTCTCTTGTTTTCTTTCATCTCGTCCTAATCCTAGTCCTTATCTTCGTTTCATTGTAACAATGTCTTCTCAACCATGTTATTATATCTTCCATTTTTTTTATTTGTTATCTTGTCAATTTACTGTGCCTAGGTGTGTGTATATTCATCATTTATCTCAACCTTTTTTTTTGGAGAATCTGTTGGCCTGGGTATGTGTGAGTGCATGTAAATATATATAATATATGTTACTTCTTTCACCTTTCTTTTTTATTTTGGTTGGTATGTAGGTGTAATATACATATTCTTATATTTATTTAACCTCCTCCTCCTTCCATAATTGATTTGGTGTGAGTGTATGCTCCAGTGTGAGCGTGATTTTTTTCTTTGCAAAACCCCTCCAGTTCCTACCAATTTCTACTACTAAAGTTTTATGGGTAGGTCTCAGTTTTATTTTATTTCATTTATTTATTTCCTTTTTTCTTCAACCTAAAAATAAAATCATCTTTTTGGACAGTGCATTCCTTATTCATACTTTTAATATTCACACTTCACATTATATTGGACCCCAAAACTTCAAATAAGTTTACTATAATAAATAGATATATGTTAAAAGAATGTGAATCCTCACTGTCACTTTCGTTTTACCCGACACAGTTAAATTGCTCTTTTTCTTTAATATATATATATATATATATATTCTAATCTATGAGCCCATACCTATATATATATATTATTATCATCATTCTAAACCCATACGCCTATGCGCCTATACATGTATTATGTCTATCTTCCCTTTCATTTGGAAAAGTCCCCACATGTTTTCCCCTTTTTCTCCATCTTGTGCGTGTAGGAAAGTGTGAGCCACTTAGTATCATCTTATCTATTAAAAAACTCCCATGTTAACTTGTCCACCCTTTTTGTTCCAAGATGATACATCTTTCTATTATTATTATTTTATTATTTTTACTTTATTTCATTTCTCTTGACGGACATTACCTATATTTACAAGACATGTTTATATGTTTAAATACTCTGTCCTACATAAATAAATAAGATAAATTATATTATTGGTTAACATGGGTGTATATAATATTAGTCTTCCAGAGGGTAGCTGTAATGTTTTACTATAGTTTTAGAATAATTCTATAGAAACTATAGAATAGTTTTGGGTAAAATTTTAATAGATGATTTATGTTCATGTTTTGTAGACTCTCATTGAGAGCTTTTGAGTCACTCTGTGTGATTATTATGAGCTAGGGAGTAGAGGTAACTCTAAATATTCTTCCATATACTTGTGAATTGTGTATGATTGTGAATGACTATTTTTTTTATAAAAGAAAAAAAAAATGGACTGAATTATATGTACATGTGTTTGTATTATAAATTCTCAAATAAGTAGTGTTACAAGTAAATTTCTCTATAACTCATTTTATTCATATAATTAATAATTTAATGATAATTAATGTATTATTGGATTATTATTTCCTTTTTAGCATGTTTGAATATGTGATGATATTTGATATGAATGGAAGTATGAACTATTGTACCGTATCTTTTAATGATATTATATTTATTACTGTCATGGCGGTTGCATATGTGATGGGTTGGAGTGAGGAGGAATTTGTATGTAGAGATCTTTTACCACGTGGTATGCCATCACTCGGTGCACAGTGAATGACACTTGTCAGGGCCCCTTCTTCCATGTTTTCCTTTGGCCAGGATTGTATTGGAGCTGTGGGACATGTGACACCTCCTTAATTGTGTTCTTTTAAGGAGGGGAGCCATAGTCCAGACTTAAGCTCTACACCTTTGGCTGGGTGTATCTTAAGAACTGGTGAGCTTGAGACAATCCAACTAAATGGATATGTTTCTGTTGGACTATGTGTTAGCCTATGGCTCTAGTCAGCGGAATAAGGATGGATGGTGATATAAGGGAGGTTGCATCTTACATATTGCATATTACATAATTGTATATTACATGTTGTGATGAAAATACCGATTGACATAATGATGATTAAACTTGTTTTTGTCTTGTATGAGGATTATGGTATATACAAATATATATGTAATCAGTTCCTTCTTTTTATCATATGTGATTTGCTTGTATACGGTAGAAACTTTCAGTAGTTATTGAGACGTGGAATCTCATCCCTATATATTAACATTTTTAGGTGATTGTTCTAGTAGGGAGCAAGGGAAGGCACCTATGGAGTGAGCCTTGAAGGATCTTTTATACTCCTAGAGCTCATGTTATGTCATTTTTATTGCCATGACCCTAAGACTTCCGCATTTTATTTTGTTTTGTTGAAATATTTTGAGGATTTAATTTAACACTATGACTTGGGATTTATTTGAACTGATTTGTATTTTAGTGGTTTGGATGTTGGACATCCTTCTTGGTGATATTTGAAATACTTTGATTAAGTAATTAGTTGTTAATTTGAGGTGTTACATCTCATCCCCTAAATACCCTTATGCTATTGAACCCTCGGACCAAGCCCTATTTCTGACATATACTCAGTTTGCCTAAGAGCCTGTAAGTTTAAAGAAGATATAAATTTTCGTACTTCTCGATAGGATACATCTACCAATAATGAATTGGGCAACCAAGCTTTGCTTCTTAAACTAAGTGCATAGTGAGATGAACCATTACTTTGAAAAAAGATGGTGGAAATATCATTTCCATATGACAAAGGGTTAGAATAGTTTTCTCCTGCACCTAATCAAGTTCATCACTACTCAAATCTTTTGCACACAACTTCCTGAAGAATAAACAAACCTCCACCAATATCATAGACACATCATGAGGGAGTGTATTCTTTATTGCCAAAGGTAGTATCTGTTGCATCAGAACATGTGAATCATGACTCTTTAACCCTATTAGCTTTCGAGCCTGTTGGTTAACACATCTAGGGATGTTGCTTGAATATCTATCAGAAACTTTGATATTTATTAGTCTTGATAGGATGATCTCCATGTTCAGCTTTGTTAATGTGAATTTTGCTAGCTTAAACTTGTCATTTTCATGTTGCCAATCATATTCATGAATTCCCATGGCTTCTACATCTTTTTGAGCTTGAAGATAATCCTTTGACTTTTTGAAGTCATTTAAGATAGTGTAGATTACATTATCATAAACATTTTTCTCAATATGCATAACATCTAGGCTGTGCCACAAAAAAATGATTTTCAATAAGGAAGGGTAAAGAAGATGCTTTTTTTATACCATTAAGCAAAAGGGCCTCTATCTGCATCATCTTTTTTACTAAACTCAATATTAGTATTCTGTAATTGTTGTACTATATCATCACCAGATAAAATCGCTAGAGGACATCTTTTTTCCTTTTTTCTATCCAAATGAACATGCGGCAACCTATATGTTGTGTGTAGGAACCGTTAATGCTCCATGAAGAACTACTTTTGATTATTTAGAAGCCAAAATGGATGAGAGTTATTGTTGCATATTAGGCATGTCAGCCGGCTAGTATGCGTGTTCCAATAGGATAATGTTTCTAGGTTAGGAAAGTAACTGATTGTCCATATAAGGGCTACAAGTAAGTTGAAGAGCTTCTTAACATATGTGTCAAAGGTATCTATTCCAATATCCCACAGCTCTTGTAGCTCCTTACTCAATGGCTACAAATAAACATCTATATCATTACCCGTTGCTATTTTTCCTAGAATAATCATGAATAAAATGAATAAGCTCTGCTTCATACACATCTAAGGTGGAAATTTGTATGGCACTAAGATGACTAGCCATATACTGTAACTAGTGCTAAAACCAAGACACACATTCTTTAGGTCCACCCTTCCCATGCCTCTGCATCTCATGGGTGTCATAACTTACCATCCATATTCTTCTCTACATGTTGTGATCTCATATGCTCTGTTGTTGTTGAAGACATGTATAACCTCTACAAACAAGGCTTTAGAGGGAAGTATCTAAGAATCCTCACAGGTCTTTTTTTCTATTTCTTTCCCTTATGCACAAGCTTCCACCTAGATGTATTACACTGCTTACAAGTCTCTCATTCAGTATAATCTTTCTGGCCTCATAAATTGTACTAGGAATATCAACATTGATAAAAGCGTCACTTAGTAATTCTAACAACATCGACATAGCCTTGTTAGAAATGCCACACAAGCACTTGATATGGTACAATTTTATCAAAAGTGACAATTTCGAATATTTTGCACCTTGATATAAAGGCTTCTCTCCATCATGTATGAGGTCAAAAAAAGCTCTAGCATCTTCATTCCTTTCAAAATCTGTCTTTGAACTTGCACTTCCTCTTGAGTGAAGTTGTTCAAATGAACCCTGAAAGCATCATGCACTACATCATTGATGGGATCATCTCTTACTATATGCGTGGCAGCTTCTGATAAAGCAAGAACACCATACCCAACCATATCTTTCATTTCACCTTGCATTGTCCAATACGTATACTCTCGTGGGAATGACTTCACTATTAAATGCTTTATGACTACTACTCTTGCACGTTAGTACAAGCATTTCACCCAAGAGGGGGTGAATTGGGTGATAACAAATTTTTAATAAAAATTATTGAAAGCTAAATTGATAAAAAGGTAGTTCAGAAGTTATAAAAATTTTATCGAAGAGTACACCAGGAATTATACTGGTTCAGTCTAATTCGCAAAGACCTACGTCCAGTCCTTAGATGCAATCTAAGCTTTCACTATCTCTTCCAAGATTTAATGGGTTCTTGGCACCTTAGTACATAGCAAGTTCTTCCTAACTCCTAATACTTGCTCCCCCTTACTCAACATAAAAAGATACCCACTTAAGGTCCCACAACCTTAAGTTATCTCTCAAACAGATGTATTGAAATAATAAAGACTCTCACTCTTAGAGTAATTAATATAATCACTGAAGTGTATTAATACAGAAAGAAGGCTAGAGCTCAGAAATGAATATTTGTTAGTTTGGTAGTTCAGCGTCTTAACTCCTGCTTTGAATGCTCTTGCTATTTGTAGTTGGAGAGATTATAATAATTGTTGTAAGCATTCTGTTTGTCCGTTACACTCTGAATGCTTTTCTGGACATTCTTTATGTTATTTGAATATAGCCGTTATAGCAAAGAGAATGCGTTGGTTGGAGAAGTTCAGTTCAGCATTTAATGACTCTAACATAATATCTGCTTTTCTTGGATTTCAAAATATCTGAAGAGTAAATTCCTGAAACTTGTTTGAGCAGATGTTAATCATATTAGATAGTAATAATCAAGATGATAGTAATGAATTACTTGGATTTATAGACTTTGATTTAGCTGTTGCTAATATCAACTGCTCTGACACCAATAAGTGTAATACCGTATTTTCTAAAATGTTTAGATGAGTTGAGTTAGGTAAGACTTACAAACTTGAGACATTATTTCATTTTAATTCATTTAAGCTCCAACTTCAATATAGGGTTTGAACTTACATTATTGTGGTCTCAAATCGGTTTGTAAGTTCATTACTATTCATAAGTTTCAAAACATTTTATGAAAAATGCAAAGCATTCTTTGGTAGTAGCCTGCGTAAGGGTGGTTAACCTATCAGCCTTTAGCGTTTGGTTGCCCAATTCTAATTCACTTATCACTTTAGGATACTAACGCGCTTGTTGATATGTTAATATACTGAGTACAACTATTGCAGTTAGTACTACAATTACTGGAACTACCATATCTACTTCTACTTAGCTACATAAAAATTTTTATGGTCATCCAAAATAAAAATAACTAGAGGGTCTCTATTTAATTAGTCTTCTCTTCACCCGTCCGTATTACCTTCCTACCCTTAAAGCTGGATGCCTTTACTGTAGATCATTGGTTTGAAAAGAGTGAGATTTAAAAAAATCCCAGCAGTACACAGATCACTCATATAATATGCAAAATACTAAGCATGTAAAGCAAATCATTAATATAACAACTTACAAGAATACAACAAACAAAAAAGGCCTAACCGGTCCCTTATCACAGAACCACAGCACTTGGTGTCGTTGCTCTGGTAGCCTAGGGCCTCTATCCCATAAAGGTGCACTAATGGGCTTTCTGCCTTAAGCCTACCTGGCTTAAGACTCCCCCATGTAACTCTTAATGCAGCTTGTACCTACGGGTCTTACCACCTAGGGACTAACTATCCCACATATGGGCAGAAGATATAGCATACATTCACAGCAACACATATGATATAAGGGATAGGGTACAACCTGACCGCCTTTCCAAATTCTGTCCTTATTCCAAATTTAGTGGATGTCCCAGGCAATGTCAAATCCTATAAATTAGAATAGGCGATGTAGTTGGAGTTGTCATCCAGTTCACAAATAAACCCATGGAGGTAGTTTATAGAATCCTAAACTACCTGAAAATGACACTAAGACGAGGACTTTTCTTTGCTAAAGGTCAATCCCAAGAAATAGAAATTTATACAAATGTAGATCATGCAAGTTCCTTGCCATATAGGAGATGTAGCTCAGGATACTGTACTATGTTATAAGGAAACTTGGTTACATGAAAAAGTAAGAAACAGACAGTAGTGTCCATAAGTAGTAGAAAGGCTGGACTATGAGCCTTAGCTAATGGAATGTCTGAAGGCATGTGGATAATCAGGGTGCTAAAAGAACTGAATTTTTCACCAAAAACACCTATCAAAATGCAATGTGACAATATGTTTGCTATTGCAATGGTTAGGAATCTTGTTAATCATGAAAGGACAAAACATGTCTATATAGATAAACATATTGTCAAGGAAAAAGAAGATGAGGGAATCATCAAATTGGCATATGTCGTATCTAAATGTCAAGTAGGAGATATAATTACCAAGGCACTAGCAAGACCACATTTTAAAGAATTTAAAAGCAAGTTGGGAATTATAGACATCTATTTGCCAAACTGAGGAGGAGTGTTGGTGCTGCATGGGCCTTGGGCTTAATATAGCCATAATTTAATTATTAATTAAGGGTTTTTTAGTAGATGTCAAAGATCCTAATATCTCAGTATATTTGAATTTCAAAGTTTTGAATTATTTCCTTGATCCTAGCAGATTTAATCTAGGTGATTTTAGGGTTACCAACTAACCTAGACACTAACCTATATATACTACCTATCATTATTTGAATAAGCATGACTTTATGAGCACCAAATTGTTCACTTGCTATCCCTAAAAACCAACATTCCTAGTGGTATATTGACTTAAGTATCCATTTTAGAAACTTCAGATCCCCAAAAATCAACATACAGATAAATAATTTTACAAATTGAAGTTGTAAGGTCTAAGTCAATTTCATCCATTACATATGTTGTTACATGACAGGCTGCACAATTACAATCACCAATAACTTGAAATGAAACAATCTTATGATAGAAAGCAAAAACTCCACAGACCCACGATCCTCAACCACCTTCAAACTCAAAAGACCCACATCCGTCAACCACCCACGATCGTCTCTCACCATGTTAACATCTTTCTTCTTCGCTGAGCCAAGAAACACCATCATTTTGTTCTATTCTCAGGGTTTACTCTCTCGCACTAGATTTTCAAAATCATCTTCTCTAAGCCAAGAAACAATCACTATTGGGTTTCTCTCTATTTTTTTAAAGGGTTAAGGAGCAAATTTGCTAATGAAGTTTTAAGGAATGAGCGTCTGGCACAATTATGTTTTAAAGGGGGCAAAAATATACATAAGGTTTTAAAAGTGGAGCATCCAGTACAAAACCTTAAATTTGACCTAACGGCATTAAATTATTAGAGAAGAAAACCACTAACAGCGTTAGGTCAAATTTAACGGTTTTGTACTGGATGCTCCACTTTTAAAACCTTATGTGTATTTTTGCCCCCTTTAAAACATAATTGTGTCAGAAGCTCCTTCTTTAAAACTTCGTTGGTAAATTTGCTCCTTAACCCTTTCTCAAATTTTATTCAGAGCAATTTGGTCAATTGGTAAGATTTGAAAATCTACATTCCCCCCTTATGACTGACTTGGGATTTCAGATATTGACAACACTTATTTGTCTTTTCCCTAATTTAATAGTATTTTTTTTGGGATTTCCCTAAGCGAAAATGCCTAAAAAATAATTTATTTGGCCAAAAGCCTATTTATCGCAAGATGTTAAGGAAATAAAGAAGGAGGAGGAGGAGATGATGACAATAACAACAAAGCCTTATCCCACTAGTTGGGATTTCCTCACAAACAATTGTCCTTTTTTGATCTTCCTTGCAAGTTTGGCTTCAGGAGAATATGACAAGCAAGTTTGGGGTGCCCAAGGTGGACAAGTGGAGCTGGCCTCAAGTGTTCAGTGTTGTTTGCTGGAATTTGTGGAATAATAGGTGCCACGCAATAATAGAAGGAGCAAGAATATGGTCAAACAAAATTGTCCATATAAGTATGCACTAGTTAATGGAGGTGTCATCACAAGGAAAGTTTCAACCCCAAATCTCTCCATTTGATGGAATATTGGATTCAACATGGCGAGCTCTACTACCTAGATACTGTAGATTAAATGTCGATGGATCAGTGAATTCCTGAGGATGGCTTCTTGTGGCGGAGTTATTAGAGACTCTTAAGAGAAATGGGTTATGGGTTTCCAAAAATAGCTAGGTATTCTACCTCTAACTTTAGCTAAAGTACCTGCTTTGTTAACAAGTTGTTCTCTTGCTAAGCAACTAGGTCCCCCTAGCGTTTATGTGTACACAAATTCTATGGAGGCCTATCGTTTGATCATGATAGATGGGGGACCAATTCACATCGTCAAATCGGAGGTTCTAGCAATCAGAAACATGATATTCTCAGGTTGGGATGTTGAAATCAAGTATGCACCACGACATGTTTTGCAATGCGCAGATCTACTTGCTAAAGAGGCACATAACATTGATATGGACATGATGATACTGCCAGAACCTCATCCAATTTGCTGTGGTAGATTAGCTTAAGATTGGCTAGATAGCCAGATGGCCTTATCAGAGGCCCATCATGTGTAATCTTAATCAAGTGCTTTAACTTGCGATTCAAAAGAAAGAAAGAAAACTAAATCTCTAGATAGATTATTAGTCAATAGATTCCACTCTATAACCTCATTTAGTGTACACCTCAGTCTTCCTCTACCTCTATTTAGAAGACTCCACACTACTTGATAGACCCTCCTTACCGGCGCACACAATGACCTTCTTTAAACATCCCAAATTCTAAGCCTAGAAGCTTAAGAATAAGCTTGAATTAAATAGACTATTAAGCCCAGTTTAGTAAGAGTCTTAAAAATGTCCTATATATAGAATGATTCCCAAAGACTATGTAATTCAGCCCCTTCGAATAGAGGCTAAATTCGTAATTATTGGTTATCCAAAGGAAAAATAAAATAGTACACTTGCCAAGGTAAAATTGTGTACCCACCATCCTGAGGTTGGGCAAAACAGTAATTTATGGAAATTTCGGATAGAAATGGGTAATTTTGGAAATTATGCTCAGAATTTCATAAAAAGTCCCAGAGATACAGGGGGCTAGAAAATGATTCCCTAAGATATAAATGAGAAAATTACCTCAAAAAGGAATTTTAAAGATTTATTAGAATATTAGTTAATTAAAGGATAATTAGCCAAATTTAATATGAAAAATACTGGGAGACCTTAAATAATTGGAAAAAGAATGCAGGCAATAATTATCTAAGGATTAGAGTGAATTAATTATGGAATTTATTTTAACCAACTCACACTTGGCAATTAAAGAAGAAAATGATTTGAGCTTAAAGGAAATTAAATTAAATTTAAAGGCCTAATGGCGTCATTGTAGTATAGTGGTGAGTATTCCTGCCTGTCACGCGGGTGACTTGGGTTCTATCCCTGGCAACGGCGCCATTAACTTGTTGTCCGTTTAGCTTACCGCAAGTGTATAGATCACAAATAGTATAAATAATCGTCATTTCCATGAGGACTAAGGCAGAAACGGAGTAATCGTCACAAATGTGTTATCGATTAAGTTGAGTAAAACCATTTGAAAAGTTTTCCGCTTCCAAATTCTGTTCTATCAAAATGAAAATAACTTAACCAAACATCAAGACAAGAGGAGCATAGAATTATTTCTCTCCATTACAATTCTTGAGACTTAACTAATTACCACTCCATTAGCGATTAAATGGAATTACATGTTAGTCCAAGATTCAAAAGCATTTAATTAAGCTTTATTAATTCAAAACCAAAATTTATATCCTCAATTAACATGTACAATCTCTTGCTGCAGTTAAGAGAAAATATTTATTAAACAACAACCTTAATTTGACAATGCTAAGTTAGTAGCTATATCTTTATATTACTAACTAACCATCCATTTAATCCCTAAGCTTCAAGTCTAACATAATTTTACCTAAGTTCTACAGTTAAATTAACTTTCTCAAGCTTAATTTAATTGGACAAATCATTTCAAATGGTGGCCAGTCACAAAGAAGTATTAGGTACAAGTAGAACTGGGAATCAGGGCCGGCCCTTGATGGGTCAGGGCCTAAAAGGGCCAGCCCTTTTAGGCCCAAGGTAAGAAAAATTGTTGTTTTTCAAGGCCCGGCCCGTAGGGCCGAAAACCCTTTTCACAAGATTTACCTATTTTTTTCTGCTTTTTTTTTCAAAGAAATATAATTAGTAAATAATAACAATTAAAATTCTAATTTAACACATAAATGTTGTCAACATTAAGATTTAAATAACAAGCCTCATGCAATAAACAAACACAATTACTAATTCATATAAAAGGTAAAATAGTGTCCAATAACTCACACAAAGCATAAGAGGGCAAGAAGCTAAACACTCTAAACAACATGAGTATGACGACTCATCATTTTCATCTTCTTCGCTACTATCATCAATTTCAAGGATATTTGATTGTGCTTAACTTTGAGTAGTAGGCTCTTCTTGAAGGGTAAAAATACCAAGAATTTCTTCTCCCGCATCATGAATACATCCATAATCTTTATTTGCAACAAATAACTAGAGCGATTTATAAAGATAACTTGGCTTTATTCTAATCTTGCAGCAGCAGAATATTTCACCATCATTCGGCTAGTCTATTAATTCTCTAACAACATAATATTTTCATAATTTGAAATTTTTTGGAAAATAAAAATTAAACCAGCAGATAAATAGTAGCAAACTTTATTCACATTGAGTTCTCAGAAATTAGTATGGCAAGTAAGCTTAACCTAGGTAAAGCCTTATTGTATGAATGCAAGTCAAGGCTAAGGCAAGGGAGCTGGCCAGGGGAAAAAATATTTTAACAGGCTTAACGGGTCGGCCCTTTTAAATCCTCGTTCCTATAGGGTTAGCCCTTTTAGACCTGACTTCCTTTGGAGGCTCCAATTTATAAGCCCGGCCCTTGACTTAAAAGAGCTTAAACGGGCCGGCCTAACGGGTTTGCCCTGATTTTCTTACTCTAGGTACAAGATAAACTTAACATATAATTCTCATTAAAAACTAAAGAGAGTAATAACAAGTTTCAATCCTTCCAACCGCTTGAAATAATCCTAAGGCCAACTATTTAGCTACTCATAATCATCTCATGACAACCCAATCTTGAATCAAATAACATACTCCCTCCGATTTTATTTATAAGTAATTTTCTCTCTCATGGGGTTGATCCTTTTTTATAAGCAACTTTCACTTTATATCTGAAAATGTAAGCTTCTTTTTCCTATTTTACCCTTATTAAATACATAATTTATAGTTAATTATCACACACACACCAAGAGTTATATTCAGGAGATGGAGTGAGGGAGGGAGGGAGGGAGGGAGAAATGTCATTCTAATTCACCAAGTGAATGAAGTCAACGAAACATTGAGAAAATATATATTTTATTATCTCTCCTATACTCTTTTCATAAATATGGGCATATATATGACATTTTTAACATACTTATTATTTTTAACTACCGATTTTTTTACGCAATCAAGAAAAAAATTACTTATAAATAGAAACAGATGGAGTAATTAATTAAAAAGGAAGACTAGTGAAAAAAGAGTATTTAGAGCACCCCCCTAGCAACTGTGTTCTTCGTCTCTCCACTCCAATGACGTTTGCTGCTGTTTGCTATCGAGTGAAGAAGAAATTAGGAACACCAAATGGTGTCCAAAGCTCCTCTGCTCTCAGTTGTGTCTCCTCTTTCTTCCTCTCTAGTTCAGATCTCGTCCTCTGATTTAAGAGTGTGGGTGTGGGTGAAACCAGCTATAGGAACGAAGCTCCAAGAAGAAAAAAAGAATAATCCGGTCTCTCTCAAAAAATAAAAAAAAACGTCTCCGAACTCTCTTCAACAGTGTTCACTCCTCAGATCGCACCCTCTGGTTCGATCGACCTTTATCTGTCTCACTCTCTTCACCTCTCCTCAAGCTCGTCGACTTCGCTTCTAGTCCTCACCTCCGTCGCCTCCACAGTCCTCTCATCATCCCATGGAGATGATGAAGAGAACAGAACACCACTCCCTCTCTCTGGTTTTTTCCCGCTCCAAGCACAGTGAAGAAGATGATGAACAGTGTTTTTTTGGCCTCCCCTACTCTCTCTTTTTTTTTTCTTGCCAGCAGCCGCCCCTTCCCTCAAATCTATCGAACTTGTCGCTTTTGTTTAGGATAGAATTTTCCTTTGTAAATAAAACAGCGTGGCTTCATCTCTGGCTCTTTAAATCAGCATCTTCAAATTGGTTCTCTCCTCCCCATCACATGTACCGTATCTGATTGAAATAAGAAAAGAAACGTAAACTAAAATAAAGAAAAAGAAAAGAAATAATACTAATAATAATATCATCATCAACTGCCTAATTTTTTGGAGAATAGATTATGGAGAGAATAGCTTTTGGAGAATAGATTATAGGAAAATAGATTATGGGAAAAAGTGATTTTGATAAAATGAGAGTGTTTGGATGATTTTATCAGAATAGCTTTTTTCATGGTCAAATGACTAAAAAGGACATTAACTTTTATGATAATTACATATAAATGATAAGATTATATTTTAAGTATTATTTGACATTAAATTACATAATAATTACAATAAATGAAATAAATTTGTCCAAAAATTTTTAAATTATAAAATTTGTCAATTATGTAATATAAAAAAATAGATGAAAAAATTATAAAGTTATAACATTAGTCAATTATGTAGTAAATTACAAAATTAGATCAAACGTACATATTGAAGGCGTATACTATATTAATTTTCATCTCCTTTGACAACCTGGGTTATCTCTTGCCAAACCCACTGTATTATTCTTCATTAAATTCTTTGGAATGGTTTTGATTTTTGCAAGTGTGTCCGTGTCTTTAATTTCTGCTTTTTTTACCACTCCTGCCTAGTTTCTAAAGATATATATATTATTATTCCTCATTAAATTCTTTGGAATGGTTTTGATTTTTGCAAGTGTGTCCGTGTCTTTAATTTCTGCTTTTTTTACCACTCCTGCCTAGTTTCTAAAGATATATATATTATTATTCCTCATTAAATTCTTTGGAATGGTTTTAATTTTTGCAAGTGTGTCCGTGTCTTTAATTTCTGCTTTTTTTACCACTCCTGCCTAGTTTCTAAAGATATATATATATTATTATTCCTCATTAAATTCTTTGGAATGGTTTTGATTTTTGCAAGTGTATCCGTGTCTTTAATTTCTACTTCTTTTACCACTCCTACCTAGTTTCTAAAGATATATATATATATATAAAAGTATATTAAAAAATTGCTAAAATAAGAAATCTTTTCTACAAAACACCAAAGTACAAATTCTGAGTAAATGTCAATAACAGAGTAAGTCAAAATATGGATAAAATACCATTTAACATATTGTCAAAAAGAGAGTACGAAAAAATACGAAAACATTCAAATGACTAATGCTCTTGCGTATAATAAATGATCTGATCTCTTATCGAATCACGAAAAGAAGCCATGTCAGATGAAGATGCAAGTAATGAAGGTATTGTTGAAGAGTCTATAGCGTCAGGGCCATCAACATCAAACAAACTATCCTCTCGTTCATGGTGGCAGAAGTCAGGATCAGAAATAGAAGTTCTTCTGATGATATTGTGTATGGCCATCGTTGCACAAACAATTTTAACCTGTGTGGGAAAGCTATAGCTACGCATTGTCTGTAAGATTGCGAACTTGTTCTTCCAAACCCCAAATGTTCACCAAAGTCAACCGTAACTCTGTCCTGTGGGATTCCCTTCGCAAATATGGTTACAACAACTTCATCAGGCTTCTGGTAGAATTCATGCCTGCACAAATATTGTTTACCAGAAATCAACCTTATGTCTGGTGACTAGAAGTTTCTTTTGATAGGTTTAATGCAGATATCTTAAAATCATCAAAATCAGTGCTTATCAATTATGGAAGGAGTATTACAGACTAGAAAGTTGAAATAGACTTCTTTGACATGTAACAAAATATTTATCAAAATGTAAAAAATCCTGATTAGGCACCATATTTAAAAACTCATTAAAACAAGAGGGCATTTTGGTATACGGATAGTTAGCATCACAGGTATATTGGATACCTGTAAGATTTCAGCGATTGAAGTTTGCGTGTGTGAGATCCTTATGCTTTCTAAAAATTATGAAATGCCTGTAAAACATGTTTTGCTAGTTTTTCACGAGTTTTCTGCAATCCAACAATTCAAATGCAAAAACCCAATCCAAGGCCACCACATGAATCACAGGCACCAAAAGCAGAAGACTCTCAAATGAGCCGCAACTGTGTGTGCGTGCACCCTCTCTCTCCCTACTGTGTTTTCAGTGGTGTATTGATTTACAACATCTTCATTTAGTGATTCACTAATATAGATATCTCCTTTCAAATGTTCCCCATTGGAGCTCATAGAGAATTTCATTCTATTGGTGTTGAGTAGACAAGAGGGAATCCTTCGCATAATTTTTATGCAACAATTTATTTAAGTAATTAAAAATGTTCATAAAAAAGTACTTACAAATTATTTTTACTGTATTACCTAGGGGATATCTTGCCATGTGAATATGCAATCTTTTTCATTATAATGGCCTTTTTATGTGTAATTAATAATAGAGATATATATTTTACTAGATATTTATTCACACATGTAAGCTCTTGTGAGTTTACAACAGTTTACCTCTTCCATATGATTAGCCTAAACTTGCAAATTTGACAGCATTGCTAAAGACAATTCAGATGCCTAAGGCAATCACAAACATGAAACATCAAACTCAAGTATCTACGATAGACAAGTTTCCTGTGTGCCAGAATGATGAATAGACTGTGTGAAATGCCACCAACATTAACAAAAGATGCATAACAGAAAATATGCAGCACTTCACACATAAAACAAATGCCCATAACAGAGCAAAAAAAACAAAAAACAAAAAAGAGAAAAACTATGATATAATCAGATCACCGAAAATAACCAGAGCACCGAAACTACCAGAGCACCGAAACCAGAAACCATAGCACCATAACCACAGCACTGAAACCAAAGCACCATAACCAGAGCACCAATACCAGAGAACACAAGGCCAATGCAAAAGGAAAATGACACCACAAACGCAAAACGAAAATGACACCATGAACACATGGCCAACGCAAAAGGAAAACACAATGCAAGGCCACAAGACAACACACACGCAGAGGAAAATGGCACACCAACCTGTAGGAAGTCCACTACCTTCACGAAGTCGCTGGCCAAGATCTGGGTCGCCGAACCTCACAAAGTCACCGGCAAGATTTCGCAGCCGATTTTCCGTCAACCCAATTAAAACTAGATCACAGGACAGAGGACTGGCCACCGAAAATAGCACCACCGTCCGTTCACCGCCTCCGTTCACCGCCAGAAAATGGAGCAAGGCAAGATTGAAGCCACGCTCAGCCAAGTGTTTCAGATCCGCGAGACAATGGGAACGACAAGGGGAAGAGGGAATCTGTTGAGGGCCGAAGAGGCGAAGCCGGAACGCCGACCGGGAAGGGAGACGGAGAAGGGAAGCCAGAAGACGACCGAGACGAGAAGGAACAAGAAGGAAAGGACAAGGGAAAGAGATGCAGAGACGCAGGAAGAAGGACGAAAAATGGAGATCACGGGAATGAAGAAAAGAAGACAGGAAAGGGGAAAGAGAAAAGGGAAAGAGAAAAGGAATAATTACTCCCAACGGTCTGAAATTTCTGACCCAAAAGCATTCAAAAATAGCTTCAGCCCAGAATAGCTTTTTTGACCCAAAACCATGGTTTGGGTCAAAAACGGGATTCTGTAATATTATGTGGTGTTCGGCAGACATTCACCCAAAACCATGGTTTACTTCATAAAGCGCTTTTTTACTTCATTCCCGAACACACGCTTGGTTCTCTCCTCCCCATCACATGTACCGTATCTGATTGAAATAAGAAAAGAAACGTAAACTAAAATAAAGAAAAAGAAAAGAAATAATACTAATAATAATATCATCATCAACTGCCTAATTTTTTTTTTACTTTAAAATATTAATATTTAATTATTCTTTTATCTAAACCTAAATATTAATATTTAATTTAAAATTATGACATTTTCAATAAAATCCCCTAAATCATGCACCAAATTGATGTCTTATCAAAATCTTTTGTAAATCTCTTTAATTTAAGATAGATGACTTCTCAAATATATCAAAATATATCTCAAATTATATTAAAAATGGGGAGTCATCACATACCCAAAGGCAAAATGGGATTAAAAAACTTGATATCATAGGTAGGATTTGAAGATAAAATTGTTGGCCAAGATTTATTATTAAAAAGCAAAACAAAAAATGATGATTGAAAGTGAAAGTCTGGCATAATCTTAAGCAGTTAGGAAACGAAGAATAAATAATAGCCATTGGACTATGGAAGGGGTTGGAGATTTTTATTAAATGAGCTGAAAGTGAGATAAAAACATCCATACTCTCCGTTTTATCTTATATGTCAACCAGAACAACAAAATGTTGGGGAGGGACGAAAATTCATAACAAAGGGAGAAGAGGAGGAAGATCAAGCCAAATCTTACATGCAATCACATTTTCAGGTAAGCTAATAGGCCGAAATGAATTCCCTAACTTTGATTTCTCATTTGGATGAAGATTTAACATCTTTATATCTCTTGAAAGTTTGAGTTCAAGAGAGAGAAACATAAGAATAAGAGAGGGAATAATGAGAAACTAATTTAGGCATGGGTTAAAGTTAATATTTAATGTTTTGGTGCTTGTGGTTGTGATTGTTGTTGTAGGGCTGTTGGTTTTCAGATTTTCGGAGATTAAAGTTAAGGGAATGTGCCGCCAAAATTTATAAGAAATACAGAAAGCTTGATTTAGGATCAATTCATAATTAAGGAAGTTATTAGAGCTAGAATTATAGTAGTTTATGGAATGAAATGATGAAAACCACTTTTTCTTTCTCCATGTATGATTTCAGCCAAGACAGGGCACCAAGAGGGAGATGGAATTTGATGATTTGATGCTTCCAATGAGTTTAAAATAAAAAATTGTATAGGGTACAAGTAAGAAACCAAGTTTGGAAGCATTAGACACTAATATGGAATTTTTGTGTAATAGCCCCTGATGCCACTGTTCTGGATAATTGAAGGGCAAGGAGATTTCATTTGAGCCATTTGAGCTTAAAAATTGGAATCTGCATGCAAAATTATGGGGGACAAGCATGTTAAATTAATTTATAAACTTATGGAATTGAAAGGGCAAAGTTGAGTTTTAAGTGGCAAGGTAAGGGAAAGTTAGTTTTTTTAATGTCATAATGCATGTAATATGGGTATATCTTGATGGGCATTGCATTACATTTTGTCCTTGGGGTCATGAGATATCAAGGGAAAAGGAATTGGAGGCTTGGTCAGGGTGGACCAAGTTATGGAAGCAAAGGAAACACAGAGGAAATTATAACAAAGCTAAAAGGTAGTGAACTTACCCTCAATGTGTGCTTGGTATTTATATTTGTGAGATGATATGTTTGATTGCTTGTCTTGATTACATGAAGCATGAATTAATTTTTGAAGCTCCATTTCTAAGTTTTTCATGGCCATGTGTGATGAATGAAACCTTGAACATGCAAACATGTCATTATGGTACTCATGAATTCATATAAAGCAAGTATATTATGTACCAAGATTTTGCCTTGTATTCATGAACGGTATTATTTGCTATTGGGGTGTTCTAAATCTCAACGACCACTGACCAACCATGCTAGGTTATGAGCCTCTTGACGAAGAGCAAGAGCAAGAAGACAAGGGTAAGTGAAGGGAGAATAAAAGTTCCATGGCCAAATTGTGCCATGAATAGTAAAATGTATGATAAGTCCCATAAGTTGTGTAAATTCCATATGAGGCCTTGTATTGTATATTTGACATATGAGGATGAATTATAAATGGTTATATGCCATGAGATGGCCTAAACGTTATGGTTTTATTTATGCCCATTCATGATTGTTTAGATTAGGTTAATTCTAGAGCATGGTTACTATCTCATCATATACAGTATACTGATTGATTTTCAAAGCTCTTGAAATTATTTTAGGACAAAGTAGGCACATAGAGCTTTCTAAAACTTCTTAAATTAGGTCCATTAGAGCTCTATATCTTGAGTTATAAATTTTTGAATTTAAGGCACTGAATCTGTCTTAAAAACAGAGCAAGTCTACTAAATTTTTTATTTTAGAATGATACAAAAGTTTTACAAATCCAGTCATCACGAATTCCATAGACAAAAATTCCATGTATATATATTCACTTGAGTGTGGAAATTTTTTCTACTTACTCAATACAAACTGAACAGGAAGTTGAACCTCATACTTAACGGTTAAATATGCGTATCATCATATATTGAGAGGTGGAATAATGGTTGTACTTATTAACCATCATATATTATATTACAAAAATGACAATTCTTACGAAACAATCGTCATGTAACTACTTACAAACAATTTGTCTTCCAACTTTATATTTGCAACAACAAAAATATAACAATTTCTATTTAATAACAGTCAACTAAACGTTTGAAACATTACTCTACCCCATGCTGATGATAGTACTCTATGAGCTTCTTCCTTCTTTGCTAATGGCACAAGAACCAAGTACCCTTTCATTACCCATCATTGTGTATGACTGCTCCTCTTCAACTTCCAACGTGTGCAATGATGGTTCAGATTTGTCACTTTCAATCTATTTAAACTCCACATTTTCATATATTTTTCATACTATTTCTTCATCATCCTCTTTTGTTCTCTCAATCGCTAAGATAAATGCCATGTTGAAGACTTGCTAGAAAATCCTTGGTGTCATACTCCTTCTCCACCTCCTTCTCCTCCTTTAAAACCTCCACCTCTTTCTCCTCCTACTCCTGCTCCCCAACCTTTGCCTCCACCTCCTCATCCGCATTCTTTGCTCCCTCAAGTAGAGGCAATGATGTGGCATGCATAATGCATTGACGATGTCGTTAGAAGGCTAGCTGAATGTTTGTCAAGTACGAACCAGAGGTCAATCTCATTCTTGATGAGTATGGGATTACCGCCATGATCTTGACATACTCATAGATGATTGAGGCCACTCTTCCAGTGATTAGTAACATGATGATTTGATGTCTGCCGTTAATTTGAAGGAAACCAAAGTTTTAAAAGTTAGTGGCAGACCTAAGATCATCAGGTGCAACTAGTCACTAGAGGGTGATATTTTTTTTCCAGTTATATAAAACATAAAAATGTAATTATCTAGGCATTAGTAGCAAAAATTATTTAAAAAAATATGACATAAAATGCATTAACTCCCACTTTGTTTTACTTAAATTGTGAAAACCTCCTTTCAATTTTGAAAATGTATGGAATCCTCCACATAATTAAAATGCATGTTACATAAACCTCTCTTGTATTTTTGAAATTGCATTTCCATACATGATACATTTAAACGTTAGTTGGCTGTTAAGTTTGACTCTTAAATTTGGATTTTGACCAAAATACCCCCATTTAACTTAATAATTATTTAAACATTTACATTTGTTAAAACATTTTTAAAAGGATTAATCAAATTTTCATTTTGTATATATTTGTTAAAAGTTAGTCATATGAACCAAAATACCCCCATTTAACATAATATTTTTAAACTCATTCAGTTTGATATATATTTGTTAAAAGGATTAATCAAATTTTCAATCAAATTTTTATATCTACATTAACTAAATTAATTAAAATTATGTCCTAACATAATTTAAAATATTTACAAACATATATGAAATATAAAAAATAAAATCATGGAAAATGAAAAAAGCAAACTCTTAAATTATGCATAACAATTTAAACCAAAAATATAGATTTAGTGTCATGAAGGGTAAATTAGTAAATAAAATTTATTTTAATAAAAAATTAATTTAAAAAATATTTTTTAGAATATTTTTTAATGGTGTTAAGATTTTGGATTTAAATGTATGTTTTCAAAATAGAAGGGATGTTAGTGTAATTAAAGCAATATACAAGGGATGTTAGAGTATTTTATCCAAAAATATAACATGATTATGCTCCTCTGTTTCTGATAAAGTGAGCATTAGTTCACTCTTTCACATATCAAGGAACATGGATCTCATGAACAGTCCAAATTTTGCCTCTCTTTCTTATACGATGTGGTTTTCAATATCCAATCAAGAACATCTTCATCTGATCTAGCAGGCCAAAGTTAATTTCTTTCCAAAACAAGGGAAGGGCACAAGTTTAGCATTTTTGAGATATCATAGAACAGCAGAACGAATTCATTAATTCTTTTTTTTATTAAGTGATGCCTCCTCCTCCTTCTATGCATTACTTCTCTATATCACATATCAAAAATTATAGTTTTTGTGCAAGCAGGGGAAAACTAATTTGGGAACTAATTAAACCAAACCAACAAAAATAAAAGTGCAATTCCAAACATAGGATGAGAGGACGCCATTTTGGGCAACTTGGTGCCTGATTAGATTTGCAGTGATAAATGTGGTTTTTTTTCAATATGACTTTTAAAAACTTAAGTTAGAGCATAAGTTAGATAGTGTAATATAATTTATATTTGAATTGACAGTAGTAGAAGTAATGATTTTTAGTTTTCAAACTAAAACTTGTTTAGATGATTATTTGAAAAGCAAATTTAGATTAAAAAAATGACTGAAAATGACATGAATCAAATTAAATAATACATATAGGATTTTTTCCCTATTTAATGTGAATATGCTATTTGTGTTTTCCCTTTTAATTCTCAAACAACACTACAAAAAAAATGAAAATTAGCAACGGAATTTAGCGACCAAATTTCATTCCGTCGCTAATCCGTCCCTAATCCCTCACAAATTCCGTCACTAAAATTAGCGACGGAATCACATTCCGTCGCTAAATTCTGTCCCTAATTCGTCTCTAATTCCGTCATTAAAAATTAGCGACGGAAATTAGTAACGGAATATTTCCGTCGCTAATTTAGCGACGGAATAGAGACGGAATTACATTCCATCTCTAAATTCCGTCACTAATCCGTCTCTAATCCCATCATTAAAAATTAGCGACGGAATTGTTCCGTCCCTAATTTCCATCTCTAATCCGTCTCTAATTTCCGTCACAAATAATTAATTTTTTCAATAATTATATTTTTTTATAATTATAAATTTATAATATAAATATTAAAATAAATAAATAAAATTATTAATTCAAATTTATTTTTGAAATTGAAATTATAATATAATATATTTGAATTTTTAATAATATATTATATACAAATAAAAATAAAAATTTTATAAACGCAAAAAAAATATCATAAAATGAATAAAAAAGATATTCATTATAAAAATTTAGGTAGAAAAATTACGTAAAATAAAATAAGAAAACTAAATTCAAATATTTAATAATAGATTAAATATTGTATTTCTAATTTTTTTCACAAAGAAATATATATATATATATATATATGATTTTGCATTTAAATTACACAGGTTCTTCTTAGCTCAACCGGTAAAGGCACTGGCACAAGCGTGGGAGGTCAAGGCTTCGAATCCCAACTTGGTCACAAAATGCAATCAATTTGTGACTTGGACACGTGGCACGCGATGGAGGGTGACACGTGGCGGTAGACCTGGGAACGTAGAGGGCGAAGGGGAGGCGGCAGCGGCTGACGAGGACACATGGCCGGTGGTGGGTACACGTGGCAGCCGCCGATGAGGGACATGTGGAGGCTCATTGTGAGGACATGTGCCAATTTAAATTATATAAAAAAAATATTTTGCGACGGATTAGAGACGGAAATTCCGTCGCTAAGTAGAGATGGAAAATTCCGTCGCTAAATTCCGTCTCTAATTAGTGAATTCTGTCTCTAATTAGAGATGGAATTTAGCGACGGAATGTTCCGTCGCTAATTTAGCGACAAAATTTCCGTCGCTAATCCGTCTCTAATTAGCGATGGAATTTAAAATTTCGTCCCTAATTAATTAGTAACGGTCTTTTTACCGACGGAACAAATTCCGTCACTAATTTGGTTCCTTCGCTAATTTCCGTCACTAAACTAATTAGTGACGGAAATTCCATCGCTAAATTCCATTGCTAATCCGATGTTTTTTTGTAGTGCAAATCGCCAAATTTGAGAATGTTGTTAACAATTTAATATTGTCAATAGGATATTTTTTTCAACTTTTTCCTATTATTCCTCAAATAAATTGCTAAGTATGAATTTTTTTATCACCATCTGTCAAGGAGTTTTCATAAGTCAAAATTATAAAACGATTCAATCCTTTTGTTTATCTCCATGAGGAGTTATCATCTCCGTAAAAAACAAAATGTGATAAATCATAATTATGTAAATTTTATAATTATATTATAGGTATATATGTGATAATTCTAAAAGGAGTATTAATATTATAAAAATAAAAAAAGAGTCATTGCATTAATAGGAAAACTGTAAATACTTAAAAAAAAAACACCTAATTAGACATATTTAATATGATTTTAGTACATATGACTATTGAATCGTATTTTTTTCTTATATTTTTAGATATTAATTAAATATTAATGATGGAGATCAATTGAGCTTGGGATGCGCGTTCATAGTTAAATTTTGTTCTTTAATTTTTTATAGCCTTTTTACAAATATCAAAATATTGGGTCATTTACAATAGTTTTTTTGGGAAAATCCCTCAAAAAGAACTTTAAAAATGGGAAATGACAAAAAGGTGATCCGAAATTTCATATTCCCATATAAGTGTAAGTGCCTAAACTGAAATATTACAATTCGATGAAAATGACATGCGTAACCATGGTTCAGTGGCCGACATGGGTGAATTGATGCAGAACTCGAGTTTTCCATTGATAACTTGAGTTCATATCATCACTAGACGGTAACCAGTGAGTGATTAGGCTTATAGGATGCAGAACTCGAGTTTACCAACACAGTGTTCTATTCTCACAACATCCGATTAGACTTTCACATGTTCAAAACTCGAGTTCCACATCTATCACTCGAGTTGACAGTGCGCACTTGGCGCACTGTCAACTCGAGTGATAGATGTGGAACTCGAGTTTTGAACATGTGAAAGTCTAATCGGATGTTGTGAAAATACAACACTGTGTTGGTAAATCCTAATCTAGATTTGGGGCTCTTGTCAATGATGAATGAAGCAGATATCGATGATAACTGTGAAGAAGAAGATGACAAGTTGTTGGCGGCGATGGTCGGTAGCTGCGATCATAACTAAATTTTTCCACGAAGTGATTGGGTCAAGACTCAGATAATTCAAGTGATTTTCCTAACTTATTCATTACTTCTTACTTCTTATGATCACTCAAGTGTTCTTAACAGTTATCTCTTCTTTGTTTATCCCTATTTTTTAGCGCATATACAGAGAATCCTACAAAACAAGTAATTAAACACCCTGATGCTTAAGTTAATAAAGAAGCAACTCCCACTCACTCTCTGACCAACTCATGCAGATGTCGGTGATAACGGTGAAGAAGAAGATGGCGAGTGATAAGTAAAATATTTACATATTTATTTTCCCTTATATGATGATTTTATGGACGATATTTTCATTTAATATAATAAATTTGGGTGTGATTGATAAATAAATATTGTTTTTGGAATAAACAGCATTTACAAAAAAATAATAAAAAAAATAAAAAATAAAAATAAAAAAATAAAAGTACTGTAGCAGTCAAAGGACACTGTAGCAAGACGCCAGCACTGTAGCAGGTCAAGGGGCACTGTAGCAGCCGCCAGATCACTGTAGCAGTACTGTAGCACACGTTTTTTCCCCTATAAATAGAGATCAATGCCAAGCTCAAAGGAGGAGGAGAGGAAGAGAAGCAGAGGCCCTTCTCTGACCGGGAGAGGTCCTTCTCTGACCGGGAGAGATCATTCTCGAACATTTCTGAGTTCTTTGTGTTATTTTTTAGATTTAATTTCATGTATTGCATGCCTCCATCTTGGAAGGCTTAGAATTGTATTACTTTTTGCATGCCTCCATCTTGGAAGGCTTAGGATTTTATTACTTTTTGCATGCCTCCATCTTGGAAGGCTTAGGATTTTATTACATTTTGCATACCGCCTACATGGAAGGTTTTACCTCCTAAATGGACGGCTAGATTTCTTCATTTTTCATGCATCTTTTGGTTGTATATTTATGTTTGAGAATTTAATATTCAAGTTTATGCAGTATTTCTGAGGCTTTCATTCTAGCTTTATATAATGTCAATTTATTTTGGTTTTGTTTTTAATTTTATCATGAGCTAAATTTTCATTTTCCTAGGGTGATGACGTAACTTACTAATGACGGATTGAATCCTAACTTATTAAATCTAGTTTGAATTGCTCCTTCATGATTGAGTTTTAATTATTATTCTTAATGCTTTTGATTGACTGGCCATCTTTTGAATGATTTCAATATGCATGTTGAGACCGGAATGAGATACATGTGTGTAGACCCTATAATTAAAACCATGACTTGCATATGAAATAGGAATATATTCATATGAGTTGTGTAGTCTTACTGAGTTCCATAAATCTTAATGCATGATTAATTGCTTAAATTCATATAGGAATATATTGGATTAGCAATTGATTATAGAATTGCTTGACCTTGGAAGAGGCTGGTAATTAAATTAGGGAAACTCGACTATTAATCATGTGGAATAAATTGGGCTAGAATAGATAAGTGATTCAATCCGGAATTTGCAAAGTGAAATCTAATCCCTAGGGCTTTTTCTCATATTTGCTTTTATATCATCTGCATTCATATTTAATTGTCTTTCTTTTATTTTGTACTCTCATTCACCAACTGATCGATCGACTAAATAGAATTAAAATTACCTATTTTCGTACTTAGTGAACAATCCTCGTGGGAACGATACTCTACTTACTTCTATATTACTTGATTATGACAGTGTACACTTGCACTATTTAATTGATCATCTGCACACGTATCAGCGAGTTGTTGGGGGTGATGGCATTGGAGTTGTTGGCAACCGAGAAGAAGAAGAAGATGACGAGTGCTCAAGATTTCACTCTTTTTTCTTTCTAGTTTATCTC
Source organism: Inga oerstediana (assembly GCA_963210345.1). Classification (NCBI taxonomy): domain Eukaryota; kingdom Viridiplantae; phylum Streptophyta; class Magnoliopsida; order Fabales; family Fabaceae; genus Inga; species Inga oerstediana. Next base: position 55,031,201 of record OY723406.1, on the reverse strand, counting down.
AACTCATGGATTAATACAGTTGTGCACTAAAAATATTTTGTATATAACATAATCGAACTCACTGTGGACTTCATGCTCAAAACAAAGTCACAGTGGAATTTAAGCTAATAAAATATTATTTTGATTTCTTTCATAGTGTTCGAAGCTCCATGGAAACCACTATGGGCGTAGTGAATGTGTGTGTTTTTGGGGGTATAGAAGCATTGAAGTGATATGAACATCAAGCATTTTCCCGAGAAGTTGATCTCAGTGATGAGCTTTATCAAGTTGAAAGTTCTACATTAGTGTTTTTATCATTGTCTTCTCTTAGATTATGTTCCTTGAGGCATATTTGTTGTATCATTGAAGAAATATGTCTTTAGGTCTCCTTTTTCACCATATTATAGTTTTTGGCTTATCTCTTGTGGATGAATTAGTGTTATAGTTTGTAAATAGTAATACATCAATGGATGTTGATATTGTTTCACTTTTGGTACTTCTCATTTTCTGAGAACAGGATTTAATTCAGAGAAAAACAAAAGATTAAATGTTGTGGACTGCATACTTGATTGATGGCCTGAACCACGGAAAATTTAGTAATGTTCGCAACTACCGACCATCGCCGCCAAAAACTCATCATCTTCTTCTTCACGGATATCATCGACATCTACTTCATTCATCATTGACATGAGTCCCAAATCGAGATTAGGATTTACCAACACAGTGTTACATTTTCACAACATCCTATTAGACTTTCACAGGTTCAAAACTCGAGTGATAGATGTGGAACTCGAGTTTTGAACCTGTGAAAGTCTAATAGGATGTTGTGAACATCTAACACTGTGTTGGTAAACTCGAGTGATTAATAGAAAACTCGAGTTCTGCATCCTATAAGCCTAATTACTCGCCGATTATCGTCCAGTGATGATATGAACTCGTGTTATCAATGGAAAACTCGAGTTATTATGGAACCAGGGTTGCGCACATTATTTTCATTGAATTGTAATATTCCAGTTCAGGCACTCACACTTATATGGGAATATGAAATTTCAGATCACCTTTTTGTCTTTTCCCATTTTTAAAGTTCTTTTTGAGGGATTTTCCCTAGTCTTTTTTATATAAAAGCAAGGCGCACGCCGTACAGGTACCATTTCTCTCTTTCATCCATACTCCTCTTCTCTCTCTACTTCAATACCATGGCTTTTTCTCATAAGCAACAAAAAGTTGCTTTGCTGATATCGCAGCTTCAGACCCAAAAGTATGATGGTATCAAACATGTAAAATTTCTCGCACTGCACGTTTTCCTCTCTCATTGTACGTTTTCCCTCCCTCGCTTCTTTCTCAGACAGAGCCTTAATGGTAGCCCTAATCCATGCCAATCAGAACAGAGAACTCCAAATGTTGTGGAGGTTAATATATACCCAAAGAGCATTGACCCAACTCATATTGTAAATTCATCATCATCCACTTATATATCTACAGAATATAAGAAATCAATATATGAATTTTTACATGCGTTGCTATATCATAAAACATTTCAAATCGATCCTTACATATATAGGTCAAAACAAATTTGAAAAAGAGAGAAAACTATTATGTACTAAAGAACGGCTGCCACAAATGCAAGCTTGTATACGTAGTCATATTAGGGAAATATAGAAAGAGAATGTCATTAGAAAACGCTATTTTCTAAACACTTCGAATTAAAATAAATCATTTCTTCACAAAGTTACTTTAAAAAGAGAATGTATATTGATTGCTAGTACCATTCTATGACTAATACTCTATCATAAATATAGTGACCAATAATCTGCCATTAACAATGCAACTAACACTGGAGTATGATCAAATACCTTTGATAACTTTTCTGCCTGTCAATTTGATGAATGAGAATGTAATCATGCTAAATTCATTAATTTTGATTTGGAAGGGATTTAATTGATTATAAAAGTCATTGTTTCAACTTTTGAAACGCAAATGCAAAATAGAGACAGAGAACAACCATGTGCAAGAGAGTGACGAATTAAATCAAAGTGAAGCTCATTATGTTGATTTTGCTTTGTTGACAGATCCTCGTGATTCTATTTGCCCACAAACACAATATATACTTGTTAGCTCATAGGAGCGTCTTTAATTTCTATATAGATATTGTAAATGCAAATAAAAATTCCAAGTCCTTTCACTCCCTCATTTATTTTTTTTGTAAATTAGAGAAAATGTAGCACTAAATTCTTTTCTATCCAATCGAACACCATGAGTCCAATTTTAAACACATGAAGTGGGAGGAGCATTCTCAATGGGGACAATAACACACATGAACTGTTTGTGCGTTGGATAGTCTGTAACAATAATATCTTTTGGTGAAGATAAAAAAGAAAAAAGACAACAATATTTACGACAATGAGTTGAGACATGAAGCACACAAACAGAAACTAAAATCCAAAGTGCCTATTTTTAGCGGCAATTATCTCCCAACATTGGTGCCTTCGTGCTATAATATCTTGACATGCCTTCAAAAGATGAGCATGATGAGCCATAACATTGGCATTCTCTTGTTGAGCCACTTTCACCACTGGTGCAGCTTCTACCCCCTCATCACGAATAGCTTCGAGCATTGTCTCATTGGTCTTGAGATCCTTGTCTAAACCCTTTAGAACTTTCTGGATGCTATCAACCTCACATATCTCACAATCCAATCCTTTTCAAAACTGAAAAGATAATCATCCTCTAAATGTTCAGCCAGCAACCTCTTGCCTGCCTCGGTGATCGTGAAGGGAGTTTTAGTTAGTGGTTAGAATGTTCAAGAAGTCAAGCAATACTCTGTAGGACATGCACAACACTTGAGCACTTCGATCTTTTGTAGAGACTTGAAATTGTTGGCGAGTCTTGAGTGCCTTCGCAAATATTAAACTTTCAAAACCCTCCGATTTTATCATGTGAATTATTTCATGCACCCCAGGAACAATTGAAGCCTCATTATTAGTCTCGAATGCCTTTGCAGATATTTGCATACAATGTCAATAATTTCAAGTTTTGCCAAGTTTCATGAGATCAATGATTGCTAACCCAAAACTCAGGAGTTTATGGCACCTTTGGAATAAAGATTTATGCAAGCAGCAGTGACGGCAACATATAGTTCAGAGGCGTCCTTTATTATGGAAAGCTTGTTGATGTCATCGAACTAAATTAACAATGCCATTTTGTAACATACTGAAATTTAGTCGGTGTTGCGCAGGATATGTAATTATCAGGATAAAAGTTACTATGAGCATATATCCACATGGCGTCATATTTGTGGGACACACAAACACATACTTCACGCATTTTTATATAGGGCACACATAGACACATGGCGCCATTTGTGACATACACAGACAAAGTAGTTTTTTTCACCTAACTTTACTTTTGGGTTGGAGCAGTATTAAGTTGCCACTTAAGCCCCTGCAGCTTTTTCACTTTTGGGTTGGTCCTACAAGAAACCGCCGCCTTTTTTTGAGCACATAATTAAAGTATCTTTTTGATACTTATGGGTTGGAACCACTATGAGGTGCCACCTAACTCTTTTTAGCTTTTTACTTTTGGGTTGGTGCTATACCAAGATGCCACTTAGACAATAGCTGGGAAAACGGACTGGCCTAGTCCTGTAGTGCCTGCCCGTGTTAGGCCTGGGTCCAAAAAAGTACCCTAAATGTACGGCCAGGCCCGTTAAACTAAAGCCCACAATGTACGGCCAGGCCCGTTAAACTAAAGCCCACGGGCTTTAGGCCCGTTTAAATTTTTTCTTTTTTTTCCATGCTTTTTTTCCTTTATTCTCTTAAAAACTAAAATACCAAATTTAAAAATTAAATATCATCAAAACTAATTTAAAACATAAACATTATCCAAGTTTAATAAAACACAAACAGTAAGACTTAAGTCCAAACTATAATTAATGCCCAAAACTAATCAAACAAGTCCATAGCCACAATCAAGCAAGTTTACAAGCTTCAAATGTTAGTAATAATAGAATACCATATTTGAATTTTGGCGTACACATACAAAAAAAAGAAAAAAGAAAATCAAAGAAGAGAAACTTCAAATGAGGTATGAGTAAGTGTGAGAGCGTTTCTGATATGAAGATTAGGTTAGATTAACTCTGCCCCCTGATCACTGCTTACTACCCTGTGCCTAGTTAAAAAAAATTTTAAACGGGCCTAAAAGGGACAGCCCTACAAGACTGTAGGGCCGCCGGCCCTTTTAGGCCCACCTCCTTTTCTTCACCCTAAATTACAAGCCTGACCCTTGATGGGCTCGGGCCAGCCAGATTTCTCGGCTCTAACTTAGACCCCTTCAGCTTTTTACCTAACTTCACTTTTGGGTTGGATCAATGTTAAGATGCCACCTTGCCCCATGAAAATCACATGCATAATTAACTGAACACCTTACCTCTTTTTTGTTATGCCACATGGTCGTCCTTCCCTGACACTACACTTGCAAGCCAGATGAAATTAGTAGACTTCCCTTCCCCTGACAATTAAAGTCGGCCAGAGGCACTAAGAGGAAAAGGAAGAGGACTCATGGCAACTTATTAAGCCATACACTTATACACACATGTGATCAGTGAACTCTAACACTCCCCACACATTATAATTCAGCCAAAGAGTGGAAAAATAGAGGAAAACTATAGAGAAAAAGAAAGAGAGAAGGTGGTGAAATCTTGAAGAACAAGAGAGAGAGAGTGTGTTCTTGAGCTAATTTCATCCCTGAAATCACGTTCTTAGCTCAAAGTGTCTTCACTAATCTTGTTCCTCTCATCAAGAACAACATTTCTATGGTTTTAGTCTCTTAAAAGTAGGAGTTTGGTGTTGTGTACAAGGTATAGGAGTTGGGAGAATCAAGAAAGAATTATAGCACCGGATAGAGGTAAGCATAAGCTCTAATTTGAACCTAGAATCTTGAAATTTGATTAAGTTTTTATGAGGTTAGTATGCTACCCTAATTTTTGGTCAAGAAGTAACTTTAGGGTTTTAATGACCTTGTAGACATGAATATGATGTTAGAAGAGGTTTAAGAATGGTAGGAATGAAGTAGAGTAAGTTTTATGGATTGAAATTGCAAAATCACTTTGTTTGGCCTAAGGTTATATTTTGGTCAAGAACAGGGCACTAGGAAGGAATAAGATTTTGTTGATTTTAAGGTTTTCAATGAGTTTAGAATGAAAATTTGTGTAGGAAAAAGGTGAAATACTGACTTTAGAAGCACTGGAATTGGAAATAGAATTTGTTTTTGCCTTAGCAGAGGATCATAGGGAAGGAATTAGATTTTTCCAAATTTGAGGTTGGAAATGGATTTTACATACAAAATTGTGTGGGAATAGCTTGTGGAAATGATTTATAGGGATTGGATTAAAAATCCTAAAATTGGAATTAAAGGTTGTTTGAAGATAGTGTTGCCAGATTGAATTTCCACGAAGTTAGGTTGTTTTGGGTTTGGTTTTAATTGTTCAAACCTTGTCCAATGATTGTGAGATTTTACAGGACAATAGTACATATCTCAAGCCTTAAAATGAGTCATAAAATATGTTACGTAGGTTTGAAGTATGTAAGTTATGAATTCTTGAAGTTTAGGTATCAAAACTGGAATGAATTTTGAGGCAGTCAGGTTTGGTCGAGGATCTTAGAATTTACCCTCTGTAATTGGCATTGGCTGATATTTGTCTTTTACAGAGGACCTAGAGATCTTCCTATAGGAACTTGAACCACCTCATTTGGAGTTTCCTATATTAAGATATGAATTTTCAAATTTGCCTAAAGTGTGCTAGCAGATTTGAGGTTGATTCTAGAGTTTTCAGGTTTTAAATGAATTATGATTAGTAGGAACAAGAGGATTGGAAACATGATTTAGAGACCAATGTGACCACATTGAACACCTTAAATCACAAGGGAGGAAAACATCTAAAATGTCTTACATTAGATACTCACTTGACATAGCACAAGAAAAGTATTAAAGATAACCAACAAAAGTTAAGTAAAAGACAAAAATAGGGATGGGTCAAAGAATAACATAATCTTTATTATGTTAATAGAATTAGAACAAGTAATGACCCATCTATTCGTGAATTCTAAATTATAGGATTCAACATTTGCTCGAACCCAGAAAAGAAGTTTGCTTATAAAAGTAAAGTGCGAGAAAGGCAGTCAGATAGTAACTCTTTCTCTTATATATTATGTATTGTTCTATATGTATGTTTTTACCATCGGGTATATTCATTTCATGAATATATGGAATTCATTTTGGACTAGTGGGTCTCGAGGCAATAAGACCTATTAGACCAGAGTGTTCTTAGGTCGTAAGACCTAATATGCATTCAGGATTGTGGCAGGCAGTGACCTGAGGCAATAAGACCTTATGTGCAATTTTATATAGGGCAGTGACACTAGGCAATAAGACCTGATGGCAGTAAGACCCGATGTGCACGCTTGCATAGGGAAATAGCCCTGGGCTATAATGTAAACCCCCTTCCTTAAAAATCCTTGAATATACTTCTAAAACTTGTCATTGTTAGAACCGGCTATTACCCAAGAGGGGGGGGTGAATTGGGTGTATAATAAAAACTTAAGAACTTTAGAAATCTTTTCGTATCTTACCGAAAACAGTAAGTATGAAGGTTTATAAATCAACAGTTAGTTTAAATAATATATGCTGGAAATATAAGAGTTTAGGGAAGAGAATGTGCAAACTGTGATTTATCCTGGTTCGGTCCAATCTGTGATGGCCTACGTCCAGTCCCCAGGCTCCTCCTGAGATTTTTAAATCCACTATCTTCTTGTTTAATCCGGGCACAAGAAAAGCCTTTACACTCCCACAAGTTTAGCCGGGTACTTGTGAAACCTTTTACAAATCTCTCATCAAGATACTCCCCCTTACGGTAAGTCTTACGAGCAGAGCAATCCCGAAGATCTTCCTCTCCTGCTTACTCATGCAAGTCTTACGAGCAGCAACGTTCTCTCCTGCTTACACCCCTGTAAGTCTTATGAGCAGCAACGTTCTCTACTGCTTGCACCTTGTAAGTCTTACGAGCAGAATGTCTTACGGCAATTCTCTCTACTGCTTCCCCGTAAGAAAATCAACCCTCTCAAGGTCCCTCTACCTTGAGATCAACTCAGAAATATAGTTGAAGGTGTTTACAAACTCTCTCACAGAGTGGGTATAATACTCACTGAAGTACAATACAAATAATCACTCTCTCAATGATAAGTAATACAGAAACTGAAAATAGAGAGTGTATGGATAGAAGCAGAGGATTCACATTTCTATGTAGTTGCACGCTATCTCTGTTTTTTTCTCCGTTTTTCTCTGTTTCCTCTATCTTCCTCTGCTCTTCATCAAAGTTGAATGCTATCTCATTTATAGTTGATGAAGATGATGACCGTTGTGAACATTCGTCCGTTGGAGTCTCATTGCTTCATTTGACCGTTGAGCATATTTGAAAATGAGCTTCTGTCCGTTGCAGAGTGGAGCAAAGTGGAGCGTCTAGTTGGACAGCAAAGAAATCCATTTTGAGCTGTACATCACGTTGTGGAGCGTTTTGTGTTTCCGACAGTTTTTCATGGTGGGTCATTTGCTTGTCGTGTAACCACCGTGTGTAATGTTATTTTATTTGAATCTGCAACCTGAACATTTAAAATCCTGTTTCACACTGCAAAATACTTAATCATTAATATGATGAAGTATTAGTCATGGGTATGTAGGATCATTGGTCAGAAACTGGATTTCTGGCTTCTGGGACTTATCACGTTGAGTGAAGAATTTTCATACGTGACCTCCATTCTTGAAGATTCAACCCAAATATGTAAACTCCTGTTTTACACTTGAAATATATGTTAGATAATGTTTAGAAACAATAACAAGTGAAAACATAATGATTGTATAACGTTTAACCATGTTTGGATTGATTGCTATGAGGCTCTGTGTTTCTTCGTTGCTTTTGTCAGAACTTCACTTCGAGTGCAATATGGCTCACTTCGAGTGATCTTTCATTTTTCCTTCATATGCTTCAGTTCACGGTCTGTGCTTGCATAGGATTTTAGAGAGACAGAATTCCCACTCGCAGGTGATGTGGTCTCTCACTCGAGCACACACACCTCTGCTCGAGTGAGACGCATATTCTTGAGGAATATGCTCTCAAAACTAGCACTCACATCAGGATTTCATAGGGATGAAATTATCACTCGCAGGTGATATACAGCCTCACTTCGAGCACGACTCCTTCTGCTCGAGTGATCTTATATTTTGCACTGGGAAGCTCTTCTCTGGACAGCACTCGCAGTACCTTGCTCGAGCACAGAATGCTCATGCTCGAGCACTGACGTCTCTGCTTCGAGTGAATGAAGGAAGCACGCCTTTACTTGCTCTCGGCCAAACACTCGCATACCCTCACTCGCATGTGTGCTCGAGTGAGAATGACTTTTCTGCTTCGAGTGCATACCTTGTGCTCGAGTGTTGCAACTATCTTCACATTTCAGCTGCTTCTGGACATCACTCGCACGACATTTTCAGAGAGTCAGTTTTTTCACTCGCGGGTGATGTGGGGCCCCTTTAGAAAAATTTAATTCATTTGATCCAAATGATGTATCATAAGAATGCTCTTATCATATGCATTCCAATGCAACAAGAATCAGCTCCAAACTCCTTGTATTCTGCAAGTTATGATCGAAGGAGTGTATATTTCGCTAGTCTGCACAAGCATCAACTTCCAGAAGGCATAGCTCCTAGAATATACGTTAGAATTATGCAAATTACCTATCCATGGAAAGCTCTTTGAGTCTACTTTCATTTGGCACTGGTCTCGTCTCAATCCGATGTGTGGTTTGTGAGATATACTCAAAATACCGAACCTGTGTCAGAAAGTGACGGTGATTTCAGTTTCATTTTCGACGAATCATAGCTCCTTCATTTGATCTTCTTTCAATATGATTCTGGTGCCAATTTTACGTGTTGGGAGTCCTCTTTCATATGCCACCGGTTTCGGGTCAATCCGACGTGTGGTTTGAGAGATATGATCAAAATACCAGACCTCGCTCAAGCTGAACGTAGAACAGAGTAGAACAGAGTATGCACCCGTGCTTCGAGTGAAATCAGCTGTGCTCGAGCATGTTCTTCCTGTGCTCGAGCATAACACCTTGTGCTCGAGCACAACTCCTCTAGAAATGCCAAAACTCATATATAAGTCATCTTAGCTTCATATTAATATATTCCAACCATTATTTGATCATAGAAACCTCCGGAATCATTATAGACACCTCCAATATCACATCTAACAACTTGAATCTTGATATTCATGATAGATCTACCAAGTTCTTCATTCTTCAATATCTTTATTTTTTATCTTCCTCTTGATAATCATTCTTCATAATCCGAGTAGGTATCTCCTTGACTATCTTCAATTTCTTTTCTTCTTCTTCCTCTTGTTCATTTTCATTAATTCAATCTTCTTCATTCTTTGCTTGACTAATCTACAAAATATGTAACATTAATTATAGTAGTTAGTCAAAGAAATACATTATATGAACTTTTTGCTCTAATCACTTAATATCTATATTTGACATCATCAAAACTAATCATATCTAACATTCTCCCCCTTTTTGATGATGACAAATCCTTTAAGAAAAATATGTCTGAATGAAGTGCAACATACATGTATAATGCAAAGTGCAAACATACATATACATATTAAATGCAAAGTGCAACATACACATTTTTGATTAAATGCAAAGTGCAACATACATATTTTTCTTACATTTTTCTCCCCCTATTTGACATCAGCAAAAAGTTTGAAATATATAAAGAAGTAAGGCTTGTGAAGAAGTAAATAAAGTAGAAATGACTTTAATCACAATGAATGAACCAAGAAAACAATTGACTCTCCCCTATGTGAAGGAACTGAAAATAGATTTGGAGAGGTTTTCAAGAAAACTTTTATAATCAAGATCAATGAAAAATATGAAACGTATTCTTGAAATGTAAACAGAGAAAGGTTTAGAAATGCTCATGTAGATTTTGAAAATTGATGAAGTGCTCCATGAAGTCCGTTGCTTTATCCTTTGGCAATGCTAGTTCATGATGATGTACACCACACTTCTGAATGTTACAGCCAATATATATTCCTTGACTGAGCGTTAAAAATATCCTCAAGGTTGATAGAGTCTTCTTGTAGTATGTTGAGGAATGCTATTGCACAAAACAAATTCTCCTGTCATAAAATTTAAATCTTTCTTTGCAAAGAGATTTGTTGGTTCAATCAAGTAACAAACTGTTCCTTTCCATATGATATATTAAAATTAAGATCATGAAAAGAACAATATAAGAATAACTCATCATCAAAACTAATCAAGACATGGTGAATACAGATGAGTATGTTAAAAGGATTTTCTTTCCAATAGGAGATGAGCTTTCAATATATAAAACACATGTGAATGTGAAGCTCCCCCTTAATTGATGCATGGTTTTAAACATTATCAGAAAAACAGTTAATAACTCTCCTGGATTTGAGAAACCATTGAAAACTTTATAGAGAAAATGATTTTGAAATGTTGAATATTTAGAGAGAAATTAAATTTGAAATATGATAATGCTATTTAGAGGATTTAAGAGATATAATCCAATATCACCTGAGTGGTTACTTGAGTGATTCTAATCAAGTGATACAACTCAAGGATTTTGAATTAAGCAAGAATACAATACCTCACTCGAGTAATATCGTAATCACTCGAGTCATAATCCTCTGTAGTCCATTGATGCATCATGTCCTAGTCAATATTGAATGATGTGACTAGTACTGAGGGATTCTGAAGTGTAGTCTTCTGTGAGCACTTTAGGATATCAAGATGAGCTCGGAGTAAGGCTTTATGCGCATATTGGCTTAGTATGTGCCCCTTGCTTAGCAAACATCATTGAGAACTTTTAATCTCACCACAGCACATAACACCCTTATTTTGTCATCCATCATCTCAAATAGAACTTTGAAGTTCTGGTTCAATAAATCACACAGCTACTTCATCTTATCATTGACTGATGATCTCAGCATTGTTTGTAGCAATCTCTGTGTGATTGTTGAAGCTCCTCTCTCAGAAAGCCTTAGATAAATGGACCAAAGCATGAAGAATCATGGAGACCAAATTTAGCAAAGTGTTGTCTCTCCTTGTTCACCATAGCTCTAGTATAGGTATAGCAGATAATCCAGTGAAGATTTAGACATAGAGCTAGGATTGTAGTTAAGAATCCTCATAGGCTCATTAAGCTTGATGATTCTGTGCATCTCAGCATTTTCCTTTGAACATCTCTGTTGACTTCATATCATAGTGAAAATGTCTGATCACCTTGAAATGATAAGGAAGATGGGTAGGCAACAAAGATTCATATTGGATAACTTATTCTTGGCTCTGTGCTGCTTTGAAGTAATCTCCGCTGGGTCTCCTAAGAGATCTTCCTTCTCTTTCTCTTTCTCTGATTGTATCACTATCTAGTTATTTGCTAGTGATGGGATGTCATTTGAGTAATATCACATATTCTGCTTCAACTCATGCTGCAATACTATCAATAATGCTTCTTCTGCTAGCCTTTGGTCTTTGTATCCAAAAGTAGAGCATTTTGGTCAACTCCTGCAAACGTATAATGATATGCTCTTTGGTACCCAACTTCTCTTGGGTCCGTACAATATTAGATATAACAACTCTTATGCTCTTATGCAATTAATCATATGAAATTTGAGCAAAGAGTATTATAAACCAACAAAGATCAAGATATAATTTTACCTAGTAAAATCAATCCATTGAAACATGAAGCATGATGAATAAGTGATACCAAGAATGATGATGATCAATGACAATTTGTAAATACACTTTAAAAGATATGTCATTGATAAGATTTTCGTGCAATCCATGTAAGTTGGATCAAAGAGAGTAGAGAATCTATCCATAATGACCAACTTTTATGAAATGATAAATCATGAATGAAACCAAATTTTCAAGAATGAGATATGCCAATTATTTCAAAATCTCATATGTTCTTTCGAAACATAAATATGCATTATTAATATTTTGAATGCATGAAAACTTATTTATGAAGGTTGTTAAATACCAATGCTTATGCCAAAAATAATGGAAGTCAACAGTTATAAAATATATTTCAGAAAGCTTCACTTTTTAGAGAACAACATGTTAGACATTGGAGTTTAACATGTTTGAGAATTTTCCCAAGAGCAAAAGTCATATTGAAAATGAATTAGCCAAAAAGCTTAGCTTCAAGGATGTATATAAACACAATGACTTTGCTATTGACCAAGAGATAAACTTGACTCTTAGAGATGTGTCTTAAAGAATAGGGATATTCAACTCAAAAATTTGAATAGAAGGCTCAAGTAATTCAAAATGAATGAAGACAAATGGTAACACATTTGAGCAACAATATGAGTATAAGAATTTATGAATGATGAAACACATACTCATTGATCCAAATGACTACAGTTCTAGAATATTATCCCGGTAAGTTATTCCACAATAATGGTTAATGCATTAAGATTCAATGCACTAATGAACATTTATAATACTTGGAATAACGTGGCCAACTAAAGATTTATGCATTAGGCACAAGGCTTTCACATATAGAATTCTTTTCTAGGGAATACACTTGAAACTCATATAGATAGTTAACTTGTTAGACATAAGATCTAACTTGTTACAAAATAAAAATTGAGGAGTTCAAGTAGTAACAGGTTTAAGATTAAGAAACAAATATGTGAATGATGAGGAAAACTCTAGGGATGGATTTGAAGCATTTCTGACTTTCAGTATACTTAAATATTAACTTCCAATTTTGAAACCGATTTGAATGCAAACAAGATATGAATAATTTTCAAATAATGTGTATGCATTTTTATAACAAGATGAATTTGAAATCCAAGTGAATTTATGAAATGTGCATTTCAAATCTCCAATTCATAGAAAAATTATGCATAATTTGGAATCTAGGTACATTTTTGAAATATGCATTTTGAAACTTAAATACATAGAAAGATTATGCACAATTTCACTTTCAGTCCATTTAGCAATCTAAAAACAATTTAAAACCCATAAATGAATGATTGCTAATGGTATGCAATAATGAGCAAGTTATTCATTACCCAAATAAATAATTTATATAAGTGTAATATTAGGTAAGAATAAAGAAGACAGTACCGTGCTCAAGTAATCTCGTAATTACTTGAGAAATTATCCTTTGGAATTCATTTGTGCATAATTCCTTTATTGCTAACTAGGCACTTGCAGTGTTGCCTTAAGTAGTGCCTCCTTTTGTTTTCATATTTAAGATGTAGCCTCAAAGGTCCAACTTCACCAAGATTTGAGTGAAATCATAGTTTTGGGATGAAGCTCTTCCTTTCTTCTTCCTACAAAACCTTATAAATATTTTTCTTCCTTTGGTATCCAATTTTACTTGGATCCACTCATGGTTACCTTGTAGGAATCATAATTCACATGCTCTAATAATATAATTAATTTGAAACATTGAGCATAATGAATAAAACATGTCTTTATGCATAAGAGAAATATTTTCTTTTCAAATCATTATACATGCATAAAGAATTAACCTTTTAAGCATTACAATACCTTTATAAATCTATTAAGTGGATTTTTAAGAGATGCGAAAACATAATTTAAAAATCATTTGCAATGCTTATTCCTAAGATTCCAAAATATAAAACCTCAACAAATATTACAAACAACAGCATAGGAGGTTTTATCATTGTGTACCTTTGCCTTAGATATTTGGAGGATTGCTTTTGCTTACCCATTGCATCTTTCTATGATGTTGATACTTTGAATATCTTGCTTTGGGTGCTGGCAACCTTCTCGTAAAATATATAGACTCCAGGAGTCTTTTATTTGATATTTCAGAGATCCTCCTTTTCTTGTTCTCCTCAAGATAGTTGAATGGTATTCCATGGTAGTTCATTCTTGAGGTGGAACGTACTCCTTTTCTCCATTGCCTTTCTTCGTAGTTAAACTTTGCCGTTCCAGCAATGGGTGATTCAAGAGTTCTCCTAATTGGTGTGAATCTCCATTTAGGTGTATGAGAAACTCTTGGCTTCTTTTTCATCTTATCCTTACCCGTATGTCCATTTCTTTTTGGATCATCCTGCATACATAAAGCACTATATGGACATTTTGGTACCCACATATACTTGGGTCCTTGATTGTTAGTATTAAACCTTACATGTTTCTTCGGTACCCAAATATACTTATTTCTCACATGGGAATTTCTTCTAATATAGCATGTATGAGAAATATGACCGGATTTGCCACAATAATTGCAAATTGTATACAATAATGTATATCTTGATACAATTTGCAATTATTGTGGCAAATCCGGTCATATTTACAATAATGTATATCTTGATACAATTTGCAATTATTGTGGCAAATCCGGTCATATTTCTCATACATGCTATATTAGAAGAAATTCCCATGTGAGAAATAAGTATATTTGGGTACCGAAGAAACATGTAAGGTTTAATACTAACAATCAAGGACCCAAGTATATGTGGGTACCAAAATGTCCATATAGTGCTTTATGTATGCAGGATGATCCAAAAAGAAATGGACATACGGGTAAGGATAAGATGAAAAAGAAGCCAAGAGTTTCTCATACACCTAAATGGAGATTCACACCAATTAGGAGAACTCTTGAATCACCCATTGCTGGAACGGCAAAGTTTAACTACGAAGAAAGGCAATGGAGAAAAGGAGTACGTTCCACCTCAAGAATGAACTACCATGGAATACCATTCAACTATCTTGAGGAGAACAAGAAAAGGAGGATCTCTGAAATATCAAATAAAAGACTCCTGGAGTCTATATATTTTACGAGAAGGTTGCCAGCACCCAAAGCAAGATATTCAAAGTATCAACATCATAGAAAGATGCAATGGGTAAGCAAAAGCAATCCTCCAAATATCTAAGGCAAAGGTACACAATGATAAAACCTCCTATGCTGTTGTTTGTAATATTTGTTGAGGTTTTATATTTTGGAATCTTAGGAATAAGCATTGCAAATGATTTTTAAATTATGTTTTCGCATCTCTTAAAAATCCACTTAATAGATTTATAAAGGTATTGTAATGCTTAAAAGGTTAATTCTTTATGCATGTATAATGATTTGAAAAGAAAATATTTCTCTTATGCATAAAGACATGTTTTATTCATTATGCTCAATGTTTCAAATTAATTATATTATTAGAGCATGTGAATTATGATTCCTACAAGGTAACCATGAGTGGATCCAAGTAAAATTGGATACCAAAGGAAGAAAAATATTTATAAGGTTTTGTAGGAAGAAGAAAGGAAGAGCTTCATCCCAAAACTATGATTTCACTCAAATCTTGGTGAAGTTGGACCTTTGAGGCTACATCTTAAATATGAAAACAAAAGGAGGCACTACTTAAGGCAACACTGCAAGTGCCTAGTTAGCAATAAAGGAATTATGCACAAATGAATTCCAAAGGATAATTTCTCAAGTAATTACGAGATTACTTGAGCACGGTACTGTCTTCTTTATTCTTACCTAATATTACACTTATATAAATTATTTATTTGGGTAATGAATAACTTGCTCATTATTGCATACCATTAGCAATCATTCATTTATGGGTTTTAAATTGTTTTTAGATTGCTAAATGGACTGAAAGTGAAATTGTGCATAATCTTTCTATGTATTTAAGTTTCAAAATGCATATTTCAAAAATGTACCTAGATTCCAAATTATGCATAATTTTTCTATGAATTGGAGATTTGAAATGCACATTTCATAAATTCACTTGGATTTCAAATTCATCTTGTTATAAAAATGCATACACATTATTTGAAAATTATTCATATCTTGTTTGCATTCAAATCGGTTTCAAAATTGGAAGTTAATATTTAAGTATACTGAAAGTCAGAAATGCTTCAAATCCATCCCTAGAGTTTTCCTCATCATTCACATATTTGTTTCTTAATCTTAAACCTGTTACTACTTGAACTCCTCAATTTTTATTTTGTAACAAGTTAGATCTTATGTCTAACAAGTTAACTATCTATATGAGTTTCAAGTGTATTCCCTAGAAAAGAATTCTATATGTGAAAGCCTTGTGCCTAATGCATAAATCTTTAGTTGGCCACGTTATTCCAAGTATTATAAATGTTCATTAGTGCATTGAATCTTAATGCATTAACCATTATTGTGGAATAACTTACCGGGATAATATTCTAGAACTGTAGTCATTTGGATCAATGAGTATGTGTTTCATCATTCATAAATTCTTATACTCATATTGTTGCTCAAATGTGTTACCATTTGTCTTCATTCATTTTGAATTACTTGAGCCTTCTATTCAAATTTTTGAGTTGAATATCCCTATTCTTTAAGACACATCTCTAAGAGTCAAGTTTATCTCTTGGTCAATAGCAAAGTCATTGTGTTTATATACATCCTTGAAGCTAAGCTTTTTGGCTAATTCATTTTCAATATGACTTTTGCTCTTGGGAAAATTCTCAAACATGTTAAACTCCAATGTCTAACATGTTGTTCTCTAAAAAGTGAAGCTTTCTGAAATATATTTTATAACTGTTGACTTCCATTATTTTTGGCATAAGCATTGGTATTTAACAACCTTCATAATAAGTTTTCATGCATTCAAAATATTAATAATGCATATTTATGTTTCGAAAGAACATATGAGATTTTGAAATAATTGGCATATCTCATTCTTGAAAATTTGGTTTCATTCATGATTTATCATTTCATAAAAGTTGGTCATTATGGATAGATTCTCTACTCTCTTTGATCCAACTTACATGGATTGCACGAAAATCTTATCAATGACATATCTTTTAAAGTGTATTTACAAATTGTCATTGATCATCATCATTCTTGGTATCACTTATTCATCATGCTTCATGTTTCAATGGATTGATTTTACTAGGTAAAATTATATCTTGATCTTTGTTGGTTTATAATACTCTTTGCTCAAATTTCATATGATTAATTGCATAAGAGCATAAGAGTTGTTATATCTAATATTGTACGGACCCAAGAGAAGTTGGGGTACCAAAGAGCATATCATTATACGTTTGCAGGAGTTGACCAAAATGCTCTACTTTTGGATACAAAGACCAAAGGCTAGCAGAAGAAGCATTATTGATAGTATTGCAGCATGAGTTGAAGCAGAATATGTGATATTACTCAAATGACATCCCATCACTAGCAAATAACTAGATAGTGATACAATCAGAGAAAGAGAAAGAGAAGGAAGATCTCTTAGGAGACCCAGCGGAGATTACTTCAAAGCAGCACAGAGCCAAGAATAAGTTATCCAATATGAATCTTTGTTGCCTACCCATCTTCC